>CANXYI012294850.1:0-11074 GCA_948208565.1 Hura crepitans | reverse complement strand
TGAGACCTTTGCTGCTATACCTACATTATTAAATATTTGTGATAGCGTAACTGTGTTTGCCCAGCAGACTAGTCTATCCAATAAACTAGTGCAGTGGCCCTCTGGGACTTGCGTCACTGCACCAACAAAATTTTAATGACTAGTATTAGGTGGAAAGGGTAGAAAGTTATCTATCCAACAACAATGGCCCTAATGGGAACCTATGCCACTGTAACGGCCTTGTCTAAAAATTAGACAGCGTAGCAGCTGCTAAAAATCCCTTAGTTAACTAGTCAACCCATCTAGTGGGTGTCTAACTAATAGGCCAATTAACCTCAATTTAAGTCCATTTCTTTACTAATCAACTTTATATAATATTCCTAAGTTAAAAACAAATAGTTAATAATTTTATCACACAGTCAAATTTTAGCCTAGACATTTAGGAGCCCTACCGAACAGTTCCGAGTCACTTTTATGGTAATATTTTAGGCATTGTTATAACTAATATTTAAGTCATAGTTTCCTTGGTCTTATTTCACTTTGAGTTATCATTTGTTATCCTTTTACTATCTATGTGAATTATGGATTCAGGTAATGGTCATTTTAGGACAGTTATAGATATTTTCCTTAATTTGTGACAAGCAGTTTAAGGCTTATTTCACCTTATTTTTTAGTGAAGTTTTCACCATTTATTTCTTGCATTCATAGGGCTAAAGCCAATAACACTTAGGCCACTTAAAAGGCTAAAAAATATAGGCATACATGCCATTACGAATAATCATCCCATAATAGCCGTTATAGGCACATAATTTAGCCATATTATTCATTTATAAATCATAGCCCTTAAAGGCAAATACAGGCCACTTTTCATACCTTATTTCTAGCCAAGTTTAAGTCCATTTTACAAGTCATCTTTCAAGTCATTCTTAGTTACATTTTATTCCAATTTAACTATGTACATTAAACAAATTCATGCAAAACAATCTAAGCCAACATAACTCACATAATTGTATCATTTTATGCATAATCATTACATACATGTTCCATCATTTTCATGCCTATTTACACTAGTGTAACCCTCAGGTTTAGCCATCCTTTGGCCTTGCTCATGCATTTTCATGATAGTTATCACACATTCCACCTTGCATTTATAACTTAAACACAAACATAAACATACATGCATATTACCATGCCAATTTAAGTGACTTACCCGTAGCACATGCCTTGGCCACCACTAGGTTTCCATGCTTCCATGCATTAATCAATCTTATTACATGACATATCACTAATTCATGCATTGTAGGCCTAATATACACATATTTTCAACATTAAACACTACATAAGAGCACTAAACTAAGCCATACACCACCATAAGCATGCAATAAAGTCTCGGACACTCACACAATTCATGCCAATCATACCTTTTTCTATCTCTTTATAAGCAATTCCATTACATTTCAACACCACATTGATCAATTTATACATCATGCATCACAAACACACATCAAACATCCTAAACACCTTTTAGCCAACTAAGAGTTTGACACTACTTTCATTAATTTTCATCCAATACCATTCAATCCACCTTCTATTAAGCTATATACTACAATTCTTCAAAGTACTACCCATCCAAGCTTATTCATATGCTTAATCCCTTCTTAAACTAAAAGAGAAGATACTGAATTTTAGAGGGCATGAAGTGAATTCTTGAATTCACTTACCTTATATTCAAGAAATAAAGATTCTACACTTAAAGTCTCCAAACCACACTTTTAATACACTTCATGAAAGCTTTTCCTCCCCTCCTTTAAGCTTTTCTCTTCTTCAATCACTTAAAAAACCATCAAACCACATGGTATTAGACCTTAAGCACCCTAAACATCCATTTATAGCCTAAGAGAATTAAGGAAATAGAAGGAAAAAGCCATAGAACTCACCTTGTACACTTGCTGGATAGCTTATGTCCAAGAAACTTTAGGGATTTTTAATTAATTATTGAGGACTCCATTTACACCAATTCCTTTTCCCTTAATTCCCTAACATCCAAAACTAAATTTAAGAAGCAAGAAGTTATAGAAATAGCTAAAAAGAGGGGAAGAAAATCTCTCCTTTTCTTCTATGTGGCATGGATTCCAATAGGGGATAGGAGGAAAATTCTCCCCTTTTATTTAGTGGAAAACTTCACTTGTCAAGTGGCTTTGCCACTTGGTATGGGCCTTAGGCCAAATGTCTAAGTGTGGGTAGGTCCCACAGCCATCTGAATCATCTCAAAATGGCTCAATTTTTTGGCAAAATTTAGAAATTCAACAAAATTAAGATGAACCTTGAAAAATTACACCATTTGTTTTAAAATTTATATTTTAATCCCCTCTACATGCTCGTAAATTTTCATGGCTAAATTCTATTGATAAGATAAAATTTTGACTACCTTGATTTACATGCCAACCTAAAAAATTATGAGAATTTTAAAATAACCTCAGAATTCAAAAATTCTTTCACCAATGGACTCAGTGGAATTTTTTAGCTTTAGGGTCCAACATTTTTGGGGCCGTCTAGGCACATCTCGAGTTATTATTGGCCTAAAAACTTTTTATGTGCCGAAGGGTAACTTACAATCAGAAATGAATTATTGGTTGTGCTAAATTTTTTAATTTTGTCTTCTTTATCAATTTAAACTCCCTTGAAGTTTCATGACTAATGTTGCTACCTTAATTTATGTGCAAGTGACCTGGTACCCTGGGCACACTGCCTGGACCTTATGGCATTGTTTACGGAGCTTCAAAACACGGGCATTGTAGAAAGTGTTTCTTAAGCTATTACCATGTGAAAAGATGCTCCGATTTGGTAAAAAGGTTAAGTTTAGTTTGAGATTTATCAGTCCATATGAGATCACGAAACACATACTATTGGTAGCTTACCAATTTGCTTTACCACTAGAATTATAGCAAATTCATGATGTATTTCATGTATCCATGTTAAAGCAATGTAGATCTTATCCTTCTCATGTAATACCAATGGAGGAAATTCAAATGCAACTAGATTTGCCTTATAAAGAGGAATTAGTGCAAACTTTAGTAAGAGAAGTCAAAGAGCAGAGAAATATAGCAGTACCATTAGTGAAGGTACTATAGAGACACCATAAATCTAAAGAAGATACCTGGGAGAGTGAAGAGCAGATGAAGGCTTAATACCCACACTTGTATGAACTAAGTAAATTTTAAGGATGAAATTTTTTAAGAGAAGAAGGAATTGTAATGGCTAAAAACCCTAGTCTCTTGAATAGCACTTCTCGAGGCATGAATAATGTTTTTTGAGCAACCAGGTCAGACTAAGGTGGCTGAGGGGGAGTACTAGTCATAGAACTGAGATGGGAAAAATAATAAAGAAAATGAAGTTATTAGCACTAACCACAGAACTAATAAAATTTTTCATGTCAATATCTAGTGAATAGTGACCTAAGTTTACATCGAGTTGTAAAATGGTCGAAATATGCCTAAGCTAAACTTAAAATAGCATAACTTAAAGGTAATAAAAATTTCTAAATACTCTAATGGTTTTGAAATAAAAAATTTCTAGCATCGATCAATATTTTATTTGAATTTCTTGAAAAATGTGGTTGATTAATTAATTGAGTTCCCATTGGCTTTTGCACTCGAGATTTTAGGGGTCCATAAATTGATAATTTTAATAACTTTTGGCATTGAAAAAAGTACTTTTAAAGGCTTTAAACATTATAATCATATTTTTAGAGCTTAAAATATAAATAAGATTAATTTGGATTGTCATATCGCCATGTGGCATAATCTTGATTGTCTATGCTCTTAATATAAAACATGGATGTTCACACATGTGTCACACTTGATGAAGAACTTCTTCTTCCCTCATTCCTCCCTTAGGCTGATGCCATTACCTCTCCTACTCCTTTTCTTTTTTTTTCTTCTTCTATTCCATAAAACAAGTAATTCTTTACGAGTTAAACCTCTTAAATTTACCTCCATCATTTCCTAATCACTGTTCTAGTGAGAAAAAGGCAAGAAGTGGCTTAGTTTGGGAGATTTTCATACTTGATGAATAGTGATGAGTTTTAGTGTAAGTGTTTATTTTTAAGGTTTCATATTCTTATAAAGTAGTATTTGATGCCTAGGTGATTGATATGTCCTTAGATTTAAGTTTGGATAATTTTAGAATTTATTATGAATTTTCTAAGGTGGAAAACCATTATGTTTATAGAAAAAGAAAAAGAATTAGTGAAGGCAAGAATAAGGCCTAAGTGGTGTCTTTAGCATGCTTTATAAGTGTTCGTAAGTGAATTTAATGAAAGATGTGTTGTATTTTATTTATTGGCATAACTAAAGTCTGTGTGTATGTGTATGGAATAGGTGGATTATATATGTGTGTGTGTAATTATGTATGGTGAATTTATGAATGAGGTAGTTAGGTGAATATGAACATGTATGCTTAGAGAAAAGAATGAAAGATGATATGTATGTGTGTGGGAGTGAAGTGGCCGAATGGTGTAAGAGTATGTACATGGGTGGTTAAAAGTAGTTGACACACAAATGAGCTTGTTACTATGTTGTGAGCATAATTAGAATAAGAAATTGATGATAAATAAAGTGTATGTATGTTTTAGTGTCATAGGTGAAAGGTATACATTAGGGTTACATGTGTAGGTAAATGAGATAAAAGAAGGTTAATGCATGAATGACCTTAATTATATGTGGCAAATACAATTGGGTTAAAAAAATTGAGAGTATATGTGTATTTTGATGAAATGGTCAAATGGTGAGTTATGAAAATAATGTTATGCGTGCTTGATTTAAGAGTGTGTAAGGTGTTATAAAATCATGGTTACTCGAAGGAACTACTAATGTGATGTAAATGAATGATAATGATCATGAATAGGGATAGGCAAATGAGTATTGAATGAGAAAGCTTTGAAATGTTAAATTGATGGCTAAACAAAAGCGTATATATGTAAGTTCCTATGGCATGAAAAAGAATATAGTAAATGAAATAAAAATGAGAAAATGATTGAGCTGAAGTAAATAAAAAGTGGAAAATAAATTTAAGGCCTATATTAGTTAGAATACCTATTGGATAGGTTGACCAGTCAATTAGGGAATTAGTAGCTACTTGTGGCTTTGGTTCACAAAGATCATTGCCTATATTTGACGGGTGTAGCTATCGAGATTTTGGATATGAACCTTGCACACCTTTAGATATTGGGAAGTCGGTGAGTGCTATCCCTACTACCCTAACATTAAGAGGTCTATAAAGGTTGTCCTTGTTATTTGATACTTTGCATATTGGGAGGTCCACAAGGGTTATCCCTACTATCCTAATATTAGCAGGTCTATGCGGGATGTCCCTATAATTATGATACTGTGAGGTTTTTTAGGTTGTCCTTAATAGTGAGAAGTTCCTGAGGGCTATCCCTATTATTAGAAGGTCTTTGGTTTTATGGTGGGTACAGCCACCAAGGTTCATAATATAGGCCACTGCACAAGTTTAGATCCCATTGTGCAATGTTTAAAAAGTTATAGCTCGAGTACAAGCCCTAGGATGAAATGGATGGTATAACATAATATTTTAAAAGGGAGGTTATAATTTAAATGGCAATGAGATAATGGAAGAACAAATCAAGTAGATTAAGCACAATTGGTAATATGAGAATTTAGATGCATTATTGTGTGAGTAAAGTAAGTAAATAAATGGTAACATGCAAAAAAGGGTATGACAATTATGCATGATTATGATGTCTTGCATGTTTGCATGATACATGTACATGTGATAGAATGCATGTTTCATTAAATTCACTACTAAGTGTATGCTTAGCTTGTCGGTTTTTCTGATGTGTAGGTAGGAGATAGTAGTTTGCAGCTTAGCCTAAAATAGTTGTGTAATAGTCAAACTACAAGCAAGGTATATACTTCTATTGCTCTTTGTGTCCAATTGTTTTTAGTGGCACTCATGTATAAAAAGGGGGTTTGGGGTCAGTTATGTAAATATATTCTATCATGGTTTCTAAATGTTGCAAACAAGTTATATGATGAGAATATATATGGAAAGTATAATATATGTATGCATGTAATTTTTGATGTGCTGATTGAAGAATATGTGTGTGATGCTATTGATAGGAGTACTCTAGATGATCGGAAGGATTTAGCATGATATGATAAAGATGAGACTTGTTATAAAAGTGTTCTTTATGCAGGTTTAAATTTTAGTTTTTCACCTTTATTATGACATGACTCATAACCAATATGGTAAAATAAACTCATGTACATGTTCATAAATTTAACTTATATAACTATAGCAAGGGTTTTAAGAAGGTAATGATATGGTAACCTGATATTTTCTTATTCATGTCTGGTGGTGAATCAAGTAAGGGGTGTCACACATGTATATTGATAATGATTCATCCAATCATCAAACCTTTCTTCCCACCCTCCATTTTAAAATTTTCTTTAGTTTAATTAGTGCCTCATAAAGTGGATATGTTAAATTAACCTTTAAATGTGAAAAATTGATAGTTTAATTGAAGAATTGAAGAAGAAAATGTAGAGGGAAGGGAGTGATATTTTCAATCTTGGGAATGGGAAAAGATGGATAGCTTTTCTTTTTCTTTTCTCCTCACATTTTTTAAATTATATATATATATATATATATATATATATATATATATATATATATTAATTTTTTTAATATTAATTATTTTTTTAACTTAGGATGCCTTGGATCTCATATCATACTATTTGATCCTATAGCCAACATTTCACCCTACATAAAAATCTATTAATTATTATTTATTTATTTGGAATTTTCCTAATTTAGTTCTCTTAATTTATTTTTAAGAACTTTACTTGTAAATAAATTATAGAATCATGATTTTTACATTCCTCTAATTATTTTAGTATAAGGATCTTAGCATATTTTTAGGAATTTATGTTTAAGCCCTGAAGGGCTAATATTCATTTCAGACTAGGGATCGAACTACATTTTCAATTTTTAGCCTCCTTAATCACCTTATTTAACTCTCAAATTCTAAAATAATTTATCTTATAATTTTTACATTCATTTGGTCAGGTTAATTCCACTCAGTTGTTGGGAAGTATTATTCGCACCTAGGAGTCACTATTCCCCAAACCTTACTTTTCACATTTTCTCACTCTTTTTTATGATCTATCCTTGTTCCATACCTCTTTTCTAATAAATATACTCCATCATATACCTTATAATGTTAATTCCTCATTTTGCCATTAACCTTTTCTCAAAATTCCATTTATATTGCATCGATATTTTTTGCTCAGTTATTCACACTAATTAACTCTACTTGATCTATATACCTATTTCACTCACCAATTGTGCTTCTAATTCTATTTCAATCCTTGTGTAAAACAAAAAGGAATTTCATCCTTAAAATTTCAAGTCCACACTTGAATTTCAAGTCCACACTTGCCTTCTTTAACCTTTCATTAGGGTTGTAGCTATTTCATTCCCTTTTATAGTTATCATGATATCCTTCAATCAATATCATATCACAATATATCTTTTTTCCTTTCAACTAATCCTTTAATATACTACTATGCTAATATTTCTATCACCATTTTCTTTTATTGATATCTCTCCTTATAATAATAACTTCTTTAGGGATCCTATAACTTTTATATATCACTACCATCTAACTCTTACCTCTACTTCTTTCAAGGTTAGCATTTTCAATACTTATCCTATATTAGAATGGTGAGCAAATCCTTACACGTGTTTTAGTACTGTCACACATGCCATTTGTATATGCTTCAATGACCTAGGAAAGCCTAAACCTAAGCTCTAATACCAACTAAAATGTAACACCTATACTAAAACCATAAACATATCCGAATATAGGATGCCTCATTTCTTTTACAATTACTTATTACACTATGTAAATGTTTACATATACATAAATCAAACACATATATACATATAAAAAAATAATAAATGGAAATATTATTTCATTCATCAAAATAAACTTGTAAATATTTGATGTTTTAAAATGTTTTTAAGTAACTTATTTAATTAGTAATCATTTATATTACTTTTATATTGTGCATCTTACATTTAATGATGGAATACAAACTTAACATATATAAAAACTTAACTAATACACTTGTCATGCCTTCTTATACATCTATAAGCCTTGTAAAACCCAAAAATCTTAGGATTGTGAATAGTAACTCTCAGGATGTGAATACTACTTCCTCAAAAGACAAATAGTATATATTATACATAGGCCATATGTGAAGTTTGTTATAAAAATAAGGACATTTAAAATGTTAATGACAAATAACAAGTGTGCTAATAAATAAAGCTTCCTAAGATATGAATATTATTTTTGGGACCCATGCTACACTAGTTGAATAGGATGAAAGTATTAATTATGAAGTAATTATGGGTGAATTATGAAATGAAAAATGAAATCATTAAGATTGTTTTAATCATAAATAAAGTTTTAATGGTAGTGTTTTATGAATAGTAACATAATCAAGGATAAACTAATAATTATAGTATTGGTATTACACAAGTGATGCATAATAGAAAATTAAATTTTTTGTGTAAAACCAAGCATTGATAATAGGAATCTAAATAAATCAAAACTATGAACAATAGAAAAATTAAGCGGCATAGAAATTTTATTGTTATCTGTTAATTAGTGATTCCTTATCTTCAGCTCACCTCATTGGGTTATAGCAAACCACAGTGATCCTCACCGAGATCACCTCCTTGGTATCCATATAATAATGAACAATAATTGAATATCTAGGGGCTAGTAAGATATTCAAAAGGGAGAAAAAGAAGAATAAGAAGAATAAGAATAAGAAAAAGAAGAGAAATCGAGAATTCACAAAGAGAGTATGCAAATTTTCTATCTATTTAGTGGCTACTTGTGTTAGCTAATTTTATATAGGCTACTTATACTAAAATAACCCTCTTTATGTAGGATTTTAATCCATAAGATCTAACCTAAATCTCTTTCAAGAAGGCTTACAAATTAGGCCCCTTTTTTCCTAATGCGCTTGGCCTAGTAAAAAAGGTCCATGTGTATAGAACTTTGAGGCCCTTTTTGGGCTTCCTTCAAAGCCTCTTTTGGGCTTCAATTTAAATCAAACACAAGTTTGATTTATGGTACTTTTAACCCTAAAAAGTTTCATTTAAATTTATATTAAAACATACCCTTAACTAGGCCTCTAATGCTTAAGTCCTTTTTTAACACTTAAAAAGGTCAAACTGGGTCAACTAGGCTCCAAGCCCAATTACTATTTTTCTTCTTTATTTCTTCTCCTTTCAATGATATCTCATATTATTGAAATGTCAAATACTTTAATAATTAATTCAATTTTTTATGTGTGATTGAAGTCCTAGTCCAACTAATACTTTTTTCATTCAATCTAATTAAGCCTATATTTAATTCTAATTAATAATCCACTTATGTAAAAGTCTTAAGAGATATCTAGCCATGCATAAAGACTACACAAGTGTTGGAAAGTCAAAGAGTTTAACTTAACCCCTACATATATAGTTACCATGCAATTACTCTTGTCACCATACTTTATCTAGTTTAGGTTTGAGTATGAACTTGTGTTAGCTCAATGCTTAATTAAGTATGTCTAATTAAGCCCTAAAAATGTCAATTCTAATATTTAAATATTTATTCCCAAAGTGGACTTGTGAGTCTCATTCACAATTGCATTTCACTTCGATCAAAGATTCCCTAAATAAAGATATATTAGTTTTGTGATATAAACTCCCCATTATAATTTGGGGCAATGAATCCTCTATTGATCACTCAAATACCTTTAAATATCTAAGACTATAGCCAACATCCTAACTATTTTAACATCATGGCAAAGTAGAAGCACTGGAGTCACAGTATACCCTTTGATGCTTAAGATAACCTTAGTGGCCTCAAGTTAATAGATACTTGCACCTATTGATATGATGAGATAACTTCATTGACATGGATTATGTATCCATGTGAAGATAAAACTTTTAGGTCAACTTGTGAGGACTATCATTTTACCAAGTCAAAAGAGTATAACATGTGCTAGTCTATCAATATTGACAATATCCCATCTTGTTAATATTATGACTAGGGATAGTTTTGCTATTTCACATTTACATGCAATAGGAATCTCACATCATAAACTCTTCAAGATTTCCTCTATATTGTGAAATGATACGAGGGACTTTATTAGAAAGTTTAAGATCCATGTCAAATAAATGAATTAATCATAAGCACTTGTGTAATAAAGAATGCCATTTTTTATAAGCAAATATTTAAATGTACATGAAATAACATAATTATGGAAGGGCTCTAAGGCATTCAGTTAACAATCTCCCATTTGCATTAGAGCCAATCACCAATTTATTTAATACCCATATTATTTACATGGAAATCAAACTTGTTTTTAGTTAGTTCCTTAGTGAGAGGATCAGTAATGTTACAATCTATAGAGACTCTCTCAATTTTTACATCTTGCCTATAAATTATCTCTCAAATTAGATTGTAGCACCTAAGAACATGCTTGGATCGTTGATGAGACCATTATTCCTTTGATTGTACGATGGCACTATTGTTGTCACAATATAGAGGTATTGCATCAACAATAAAAGGGACCACCTCCTAGGGCAATAATGAGCTTCTTGATCCATACAGCTTCCTTAGTTGTAATATTCTCTACTTTTGTAGTTGAGTCATGTTAACTCCTAAATCCTTGAACATTCTTTCCTCATAGCTACTTCACTATCACATTTCCTTTAATCATTTTCCATAGATACCATAATATGTTCTCTTTAATTCCTTTAAAATCATGATATTCTCACTTATACTGCTTATATCTCCTATCGTGACATGATTCTCTCTATCAAACGCTTGTTATTAACCAATCTGAAATCGTAATCTAAGAATCTTATGATAATTCTTCGTATACCTCTATTTTATTTCAAGGTCATACATATTAACTTCATTCGTATCCTTTCTGATACAAGAAACCAACTGATCTATCCATGTCATTCAACTACTCACTTTGTATAACTTTAGCTCCTTTGTACT
>CANXYI012294802.1:0-10443 GCA_948208565.1 Hura crepitans | reverse complement strand
TATTCTAAAAACTTAAAAGGATATATGTTTATTGGTAAGGACTTTAATGGAAGAATAATCGAAATTGAGTCTTGAGATATCACTTTTTAAGAAGATCATTTTCCTAAAAAAGACAATGTTGACAAAAATACTCATTTATATGAGATGGAAAAAGAACAAGATGTTACTCTAATTGAGCGGAAGCTTATTCTTGAAGAAAGAAATTCATAGGAATTACTTTAACCATCTTAATTGAGTAGGAGAGATAAGCATGAAAATGCAATTTCAATTGGTGAAAGTGAAAAAAAATCCTTCATTATGGCAAAGCGTACGTCTTAAAATTCCTAAAAGACATTTTGCAATTGAAAATGAAGTTTTTATTGTCACTCCCCACAATGATGAGGAACCTAAAACTATTAAAGAAGCTTTTGAAGTTCTTACTAAAAAGAAATGGAAAGTTGCATTGGAAGATAAAATGGAATCTATGGGAGCAAATCAAGTTTAGAGCTTAGTTGACTTATTGCTAGGATGTAAAGCAATTGGAAATAAATGGATTCTCAAAACAAAATGAAAGGCGGATAAATCCACTGATAGCTATAAAGCTCGACTTGTGGTGAAAGGTTATACTCAATAAGAGGGTATAAATTATGAGGAAACTTTTTCACCTGTAGTAAGGCTTACCACAATTCGCTTAATTCTAGTTAATGTTACACATTTAGATTTGGAATTGCATCAAATGGATGTTCAAATGGCTTTTCTTCATAGAGAGCTAGAAGAAGAAATTTACATGGAACAACCATTAGGTTTCATAGTTAAAAGCCAAAAGCACAAAGTTTGTAAACTCAATAGATCAATATATGGCCTTAACGAATCATCTAGACAATGGTATCTTTGTTTTTATAAAGCAATTTTAAATTATGATTTCAAAATGATTGAGGAAGTTCACATGTTTATGTTAAAAGAATTAATGACAAGTTTGCAGTTCTATCTCTTTATGTTGATGATATTTTAGTAGTTGGAAATGATAAGGAGTTTGTGTTTACTATAAAAAAATGGTTATCAACAACTTTAACATGAAAGATATGGGTGAAGCTTACTACATTTTAAGAGTCAAAATTAAAAAAGATTGTTCCAAGAATCCTTTAGATTTATCTCAAGAGAATTACATTCAAAAGATTTTTGAACGATTCCATGTGAGAAGTTACAAACCCGTAGATACTCCTGTGTCATAAGAAGTCTCAATATATGCCCTAGAAATCCACAAGAACAAGAAGAAATGTCCACTGTGCCATATTCTAGTGTTGTTAGAAGTCTTATGTATGTTATGTTGTGTAGTCGCCTGAATATATGTTTTGTTG
Organism: Hura crepitans; assembly: GCA_948208565.1. Taxonomy (NCBI): domain Eukaryota; kingdom Viridiplantae; phylum Streptophyta; class Magnoliopsida; order Malpighiales; family Euphorbiaceae; genus Hura; species Hura crepitans. The sequence goes on along the minus strand of CANXYI012294802.1, from coordinate 9,106 downwards.
TTAGCCTAGTTAGTCGATATCAATCAAATCCTAGGAAAGAACATTGGAAAGATGTGAAAAGAATATTGAGATACCTTAAAGGGACTATGGATTATTATTCGTGTTATCAAGGATCAAATTTACATTTAGTTGGATACTCTGACGCTAATTGTGGAAGAGATCTTGATCAATGCAAATCCACTTCTAGATATACCTTCTTACTTAACAAAGGTGCCATTTCATGGAGTAGTAATAAACATACTTGTACAACACTATTGATTATGAAAGCTGAATTTATTGCATGTTCAGCTATTATACAAGAAGTTGTTTGGTTAATAAGATTCTTTATGAATTTAGGAATTCAAAGTGATGATAATATTATTGTAGTCTATTGCAATAATCAGGCAACAATAGCTTTTTCAAAAGATCCCAAATTTCATAGTAAAACCAAACACATTAATACTAAATATAACTACATTAGGGATATTATTGCTAGATGTGAGATATCTATATAATATATTTCTACGCATTATATGCTAGCTAATCCTCTTACAAAGCCTATCACAAGAGATGTGTTTCTTGTTCATGTAAATTCTCTTAGATTGCGTAGAATATAGAGGATATGTAGTTAACACATTGTTGTATTGTAAGAATATGATGCAATGCAAGCATTTGTTATGTTTTTCCTTGAATAGTTATTCATAATGTATACACATTTTATATATGGTCAATTGTAAAAATAAGATGTCACATAAGGTTTTTTAGATTGTCTTTAACACAAGAAATCTCCTCTAATGCTAAGATAGCAAATAGAGATGAGACACAATGTTAGGTATGTCCCCTCATAAGAAATGAGATAAGGTTGTTAGTAAGTTACCAATCGTTTTAGATCACCTCATCCAAATGACTTGTGAAAGCCAAATGTGAGTTCTTGGTTTTCACCTGTTATATGTAAGTACTTTGAGAATTCAGTTTATTCGATGAATAGCAACTGAACTAAGATCTATACAATATTTCTTTAGATGTAAAAAATGACTAAATACTATTGCACATGATTCGTACCATGCGTACTTGTTTGACCAAAATGGTAGTGGGAGAATGGATCCTTGTTTCTCCACTATGTGAGACATTAAGATTAAGTATTACCTCAATTACGTACCATTAAACATTTTTTACTACTATTTTGTAATTTATATACAGCGTTTTAGCTAGCTGAGTGTGTTTACCTATGGTCATGGATGATTCAACCTATGGGACATGTCTATAAAAGCAGCCTTGTATGAGTTATAGAATATCAAGTGAAAAAGGAAGATTTTGTCTTCAATATTCATTGATCGACTGATCTTGTCACTTATAAGAAATAGGAAAGTATCATGAATACTATATGTTGTTACAAAATTGAACATGCTTTTTTCGAGGGATTAAGAGATTTTATAGTAATTCAAAAGACAAATCTAGAGTACTGCAAGTTTATTCATCTAACTTATGATTACTTTAGGGTTTACCAACTATATTATTCCCAATAGATGCATAGTAATAAGCTCCCAAAATACAGGTGTGCTTGTTAGGTCGCATAACCCATTTACAAATATGAAAGTATTATTTCAATTCAAATTACAGTTTTTTTTCCGTAATGAGGGTCATACCCATTATATGCAATTGAGAGATGTTGGAATACAAGTTGGGTGGCCCATGGTGGGTTGACCCAAACTCGAATCAAAATGCATCTCTTCTAAGAGTTGCAACCCTTGGACATTAAGTATATAAAAGAATAATCACTCTACAAAAAATAACTAATTTCATTTTTTTCTCTAAAAATCTATAATTTTCCTAGAATGCTAAGTGTAAATTGTGTGGTGGAAATAAGAACATTTTCCAGTAATTTGTTCTTAGACTTGCCATGCAATGTAAAATCATCAAGAGGTATGTGATCTTACACTTTCTTTATTTTTGTTCCGCATATCAACAGAAGCACAAAAAAACATCAGCTTAAAACAAGAATAACATCAACCAAATAGTTACTTGCAAAGCAGTACTACAAAATAACTCGCTAAGTAAAAAATTCTCCAATAAAATAATTATAGAACAAACATTTCATATAGCTAAAATTAGAACATACCACTAAATGAAGAAACTACATTCTGCAGTCAAGGATAGACATCTAAAAGTATAAAACAGGTCTGAGGCATTAGAAGATTAAGCATAGTAATAATAATAATAATAATAACCATTATCAAAAGTATAAAAAACCAACCTACTTATATTCAGTTACTTAATATGTTCATTTCACTTTAATGGCCAAATTTCATCTTAGAATATCTGCATAATAACCATAGACGTAAGGCACTTACACATGGATGTTTATAGACAGAAGAGTCAACTTACCTTTGAAGCTTAGGCCTTTGTTGCCTATATTGATAATTTACATATTCTGCATCTTAAAACTTCCATTATATATATATGTATTTATGTAAAGTGCACAACTAACCAAATCTATGTAGAGTTATACTTCCTTTAGTAAGTCTGTCTGCACCAACCCTATTGCTGAATGCTAAGTCAATGATTAAAGTCTAATATAAAAACTGCTTATCTACTTTAATTAGAATTTACTATTGACAATGAAAAGAACTTAAAATGAGATCCCCTAAGATAAAGAGCTGGAAGATAGGATAGGGTTTTCAGATAAACTTAGAACACCATAACTAAGAAAAGCTTGAAAGTAAATAAAATTTTGGCTCAATTTCATCGATAGTCACTAGACTTATACCTTAATAATGAGTCAATAATAATGAAAACTTTCATCACATAAAAATACCTAAACACTTAAAAACTATATAAGAAAAAGTCACCATAATCGATTTTATTAGATTTTCAACTGAAAAATGATAATGTAGCTATTAATAACAGTGAAAAAATTATCATATAGAAACTCTACGTCATCTAATAACTAAAAAATTAACAATGTCAACTGTACATGTAACAATACCAAGTGTTCATTAAGACAAAAAAAGACATTATATTGCCATTGTATAGTTGATATATCCATTATTTTTAGTCATTAAGTGTTGTGGCGCTCCTATATGATGTTTTTCAATTGATATCAATAGCCAAATCTTCATTTATAATTGAAAATGTCATAAAATCGGCAAAATAGACTTTTTTGCAAATTTTTAAATGTTTTAAGTATTTTTCTATAATACAATTTTTTATTACTACTGACCCATTATTAGGATACAAGTCCAGTAACTATCAATGAAATTAAGCCCAAAATTTTGAACTTTGCATGAATTGATCCAACTGGAAAGAATGACTATGCGAAGAGAAAAGTCAATTAGAATCTATTAGTGTAAGATTCAAGTGAAGTAACAAGACATAAATCTTTATTGCAACATCATATTAATAAAAAAAATATGGAGAAGTTGTGAGTGCATATTAATAACCAATTATAATCTTTGACGAAAAATAATAAATGTCTATATTTATCGAATAATTTAGAAAAAATTAAAATAATATAATTTCAAGTTTTCAAACCTTAAGCATGAAATTTATATCAAAGATCTTGAACTAGCATCCATAATGCTACATAAGAATAAAAGAGAAAAAAAATTACCTATAATTCAAAGCAACGAAGACAAAACTTGAGCATTTCTTTTCAAAAGTAAATTATCATCTAACATTGCAAGTCTTCCTACTACTTTTAAAATTAGAAACATTTTTATTAATGGGGAAAGAGATTTGTTATGATCTAACCAATAAATTGCCCTTGCATCAGTACTAGGATTTTATTGAAATTGCTTCAAGTCCATTTTAGCACTCCTTCAATAATACATTAAGGAGTGCAACTTTTCATCACAGAAGAACCACCAAAGAGATTTGCCTCTTCGTAAGTAACTTTAGAAGTAGCAAATAAGAAGTACACACATAGATAATACTCGCTATCTTAGTACTTTGTTAAATGAACACATGTTAAATGTCAATTTTCCTACCAACCATGAAACTTGACCCAATTATCTTGTCAAAAGATCATTATGATGCAATTCATACCAACAAATTAGTAATTTGGCTTTTCCAGCACCATATTTTAGATAGAGATACGATTGGTACCAGTATATCACTTTTTAATTTCATTTGTTCATTAAACATGTATTCACGTAAATAATATTCATTAGACCTCCCATACATACAAATATATGTACATCTTGTCTTAACATAAAAGTCCTGCTTACCATTTAACACTCATGATGTAACACTCACAAGACAGCTTATTCGTATCATGCATATACACTGACTCATCTCATCATGACTAAGCAATATGTTTTAACTCGCACACTTTCGCATTTACAGCCATCCAATTCAAGTAAATAGACTTACTTCTTTCAAATTTCTATACACAAGTACGATTTAACTATATATGAACAACACACTTATACCATCACATACCTACACTTAATCCTACTTCAAGGAACACATTTCACGACCTGTAATTTCGTGTCCATTACCCTTAACACCGTGTTGATTTCCAGTCATCTACCTAAACGACATAACATGAACAACTACATCTAAAAATACTTTAGACCATATTTTTAACAACTCGTAATTAGTCCAGATAAATCTCGCATCCACTCCAATTTACAACCTAATCATTTTTTTTATTCAAATCATATAAGGATAATATATAATTTGTTAGACACTTATGGCCATCCTTTTATTTTATGGAACATACTTATTTTACTTATTTAATATTATACGCACATCTATTTACTTAGCACTATACTACTCGGCTATATACATGAGCACTTCCCTTCATTTCATTTTCATCCCATTCCCCTAATCTGTAATACTTATTTTCATTATCTACTTCAGCTACCCTCTGTAAGCTTAAAGTTAACACACATGCACATAAAAGCTTATTAACAATTTTCAGCCACCATGTCACTTTTCTTTATTATGCCCTTTCTTAACTTATCCTTCATTTAGTCTCCACACAATAGCTCTATCATTAGATATACACTTATATTTCTCACTTTACTATTCCTTTCCATGTCCCATAACTATTGTTACATTTAATCTTAACCCCAATGTATAAATTCAATATTTCAATTCAATTTCACACACCCAAAGTGTTATCTAAACGTTCACCCTTACACCTTATTAATTAACTTTGTACTTTATTGAATTTTTACCTAACCATTATCGTGTAATTCAGATTATACCAATATCATTTTAGACATATTAACCTATTGACCTCATATGTTCTCACACTAATATTGCCTCAGCTCTACCAACCCCAAGGTTTATTAAATACTTTTATGACTAAATTTCCATCCCTTTAATTGTTCTACTACACAACACACATCACTATACGATGAAGTTTAATTGACACTTATATACACAATTTAGATAATTTATGTATGTAATTATGCATTTAAATCACCAAACCACACACATACACATAAGTATTTCTCAATGAATACATATACCTCTTTGCTTTCTCCTTTCAATTCAACATTTTCGTGATGCTCAGTCACTTGAAATCCTTGCTTTTCATGTTCCACATCTATTACCGAAGTCCTCTCCCTACTCCTCTGATAATTTCTCTCATTTTTTTATTCAGCCCTTATTCTTCCCTTCTTCTCTATTTTCGATTTAGCCATTAATTGTTCCATTCTTATCTTCTGCTTATCCGTGTTTCAACTTAGCTTTTCTCTTCTTTTTCTTTTTTTGACTCGATTTCTGTCGAGACTAGTGGCAATAGCAGCTGTAACACTACTAACATCAACACCAATAGCCAACCAACTCCAATAGCTGCCAACCATCACCATTTTTTGCTAAACTTTGGCAATTATTGTCCCCTATTTCAACCTCTTAGGTAACCGCACGATTTAGATTACCACCCTTCATCACCGAGTTCTACTAGCCATAACTCCTCCTCTTTCTCTTTTGTTCTCCTTTTTTTGCTACTGTCAGTAGTAAACTATCATTGTCACCAACCCGTCATCACCTGGCTCTCTATACCGACACTACTACTACTGTGCTCTTCCCCTTTCTCCATCGTCTTCTCCCCTCATTCGTTTCTCTCTCGATCTCCATCCTAATCTCCTCTCTCATCCTTCTCTTTTCTTTTTCCCTTTGTTTCCCTCTCTTCCTCCATCCCGTCCTCCCCTCTTTTTCCTTACAACAGCCGAATCAACTATAAAAGCCAACCGATTCTCTTAAGGAGAAATCGACTCTTGGAGGAAATAATTTCCTCCTCTTTTTGTCTCTTTAATAATCATTTAATTTCAAAAAAAAATGTAAAAGTGAATTTTTGTTTCAATAAATTCCTTATTTTATTCTTAATATATATATTTTCTGAATTAATATTTAAAGCAACTTATTTAGTGTACTTTAAATATCTTGATTACTAGTATTATTGAAATAAATTTTAATTTGTTGCTATAAATTTTACATTTATCCTATAATCATAAGATTTTTAATAATTTGATTCTCTTATCATTCAATTCTTAGGTCCTTTAAATCATTCCATTAATTTCCTATTCAAATATTCTATTTAAATTTTTAAATTTCTTTTATGAATCTTATTTTATACTATGATAATGAGATCTTGAGTGTGGTTTTTATAACTAGTTTGTGGACAAATGCCTATGTCTGATGCAAGAAACCAGCAGCAGAAGATGGGATTTGATTTTGATTTTATTTTATAGAATTTCCTTATTAGTTTAAATAAAGCTTTCCTAATAGATAATTTGCTATCATATCTTGTTAAAACCTAAAATTAAGGCTATGGATCTTATTTTCTAAATTGTAAACCTCTATTTAAGAGGAACATTATTCATGAATAAAACAAGTTTGAACTTTCCAGCAAATTATTGGTAGGCAACTCCCTTAGAGTTCTAAGATACGCGACTCCCTTAGACAAGTTTCAACTATCTAAATTGTCCACAGACCGAGTTACAACTATCTAAATTGTCCAAAGACCCTATCACAGATTAGTGATCATAACAATTTAGTATCAGAGCCTAGCATCATGGACCATACAAACAAGAGTGACAAGGTAAAGGTTTTTTCCCAAAAGATGCAGGCTGCTACCCAAGCCCATCTTGCATTATTTGAATCAAGAATAACCACTCAGATTCAACAGCTATCGCTCTAATTACTAGAATTCCTTACTGGTTTTAACTAAAACCTAGGGAGGGACTCAAATGGGAGTAGGAGCAGCAGTCATATTAAAAAGAAACTTCCCTTCAATGTAAGCAATCAGCCTAATAAGCCAGCAGAAAAGGTGGTGCCATAATATATAAAGCCTGACTTTTCAACCATTGAAGGGTCTAAGGCTCCGTTGGCTAAAACTTTGCTGTCAAATGGCCACAAACTTTATCCAATACCAGAAGCTAAAATTTCACCTTAACTGTCAATTGACTTATGGAATTTTAGCTCCTACACTACAAGTTTGAAGTTGGGAAGGATGCAGATTACAATACAAAGGAAACAAACCTCTGACAAACTTCAAATACAGAATTTAATAGAGTTGGGTAGCAAGTGGAATCAGTTTTCAAATGGAGTTCATTATTTATTTCAAAAGCCAATATTTCTGTTGCCTATTCATAATTGTAATCATCATTTGAAGGAGTGCTGCAATGAAAATCTTCGAAAAAGCCCTTTCTCCAGGGGTGGAGTAATGTTACAGCTGGTTTGTGGACAAATGCCTATGTCTGATGCAAGAAACTAGCAGCAGAAGATGGGATTTAATTCTGATTTTATTTCATAGAATTTCCTTATTAGTTTAAATAAAGCTTTCCTAATCGATAATTTGCTATCATATCTTGTTAGAACCTGAAATTAAGGCTATGGATCTTATTTCTTAAATTTTAAACCTCTATTTAAGAGGAACATTATTCATGAATAAAATAAGTTTGAACTTTCTAGCAAATTATTGGTAAGCAACTCCCTTAGAGTTCCAGCAAATCAAAGGTTGGCAACTCCCTTAGAGTTTTAAGGTATGCGACTCCCTTAGATGAGTTTTAACTATCTAAATTGTCTAAAGACCGAGTTGCAACTATCTAAATTGTCTAAAGACCTTATCACAGACTAGTGACCATAACAATGATAGTGACTTGGGAGGTTGAAATAAGGCTAGTAGTTAGTGAGTAACTGCTTTATAGGTGTAAGGGTAGGCTTCTTTTTAGTTACCAATTTAGTCTCAAAAGAGGGTGTAAGGGTAATAATGAAGAACTTGGAGGTAAAACCTTTCTAATCATTATAGATTATTTTATTCAGGGACTTAGCAGTCATAAATCTAAGGGAAGCTTGCTCAGTCAGCCCTTATAACTCTAGCCTTCTTCCATTCTTCTGTATAACCAGCTTATTGGCACTGAAATCAAAGAGTATGGGTGAGTGGCATTTCATCCAATCTACCCCTAACATCCTGTCATAATCACCTAAGTCTAAGACCCTGGAATCAAACTCAAACTTATAGCCCTGCATGCTTCGCATAGACTTATTGCATTTATCTTACACAGTGATTTTTCGGTCACCAGCCATAGTTATTGTAACAGGAGAGACTGTAGTCAACTGTAGCCTTAATTCCCTTACCAATGCGGAGTCCACGAAGCTGTATGTGCCAGCATATCAATAAGGATCATGATGGACTTTATACCCAATTGCCCCTTTAACTTCAGGGTATTATCACTGAGGCCCCTTTCCACAGCATTCAAAGATACCAGAATTTGCTTAGTAGACTCCTATTGTTCCAGCTCTTCAGGTTCCATAACATCTTGCCAGTCCTCTTTTTCTATCTTTTCCCCGCCATATGCTTGCATGGCCATCACTTCCTTGGCGCTGCACTGACGACCAGGGTAATACTTATCCCCACACTTAAAGCACGCCCCTAGAGTATGTTTAGGAGTTTGTGACAATTTTATAAAATTTCGGTTATCATTAGTGTATTTGAAGGGGAAGGCCGAGTATGGTTTTTGATTAGTGAGGCTAGGCTGATTATTGGTGGGCTAAATTTTAGGAAAATTTAAGTTAGAAGAAATATCGGGTTTGGTGAAGGTGTTTGGTTTTGTGTAGGACTTGGGCTTGTCGGCTTCCAAATACTGCTTTTGAAGTTTAGCTTGGTCTATAG
>CANXYI012294795.1:0-10536 GCA_948208565.1 Hura crepitans | reverse complement strand
TATTTATGTATGTATGTATGTATGTATGTATGTATGTATTCATTTTAACACTTTAACTTTTATTTGCTATTTTCTCCTTTTCACATACTTTTACTTACTTTAGAACTTAGGGTATCATGTTTAACTTCTAACCTTTAAGTCTTCTATATCAATTAATCTAATCTTAGTCACATATTCAAATCTTTTTAATTAATCAATGGCTTTATTACTTAGTGTTCATTCTTTATTCTATTAGTTGTATCATTTGACCAACTTGATATACCTCTTTATAACTTTATTTTATTCATTTAATTACCTTTAATCTAATTCAATCCTAGTTCATCAATTTATCAAATTAAACTTATAGCATAAATCCACACATTTATATATAAGTAGACAAATGTAATAATAATTCACAAGTATATGAATAAACATACCTCTCAAGCTTAAGTCCATTTAAGCTCTCCTTTCTTCTTCAAGCACACCTCATTATCATTTCTTCATATCCTCCACCAATTTCCATCATAGATTTCCTCACATAAAATCATCACAAATTATCATTACACACTAAACATCAACATATAATTCTATAAATCAAATCTACTCCTTAAAATAAACTCATGAAATTTACTTAGTTTAGGATTACCTTACCTAATTTGGTGTCATAAAAACACCTATCTTCCATCTCCTTTTAACCTCTAAAATCCATCTCTTTCTAACCAATTTAGAGGGCCTAAAGTGTTAAGCTAAAAGAGTGACCTTTTTTATGTATTATTCAGTGATTATTTGGTAAAATTAAGGTGTGAAAATGGTGGAGAAAGATAAAAGATGAATTTCAACCATGAAAGGGTTAAGAGGGCTAGTTTTGGCTAAGACTAAAGGAATAAAATATACTAATTTTCACTTATACAAGTGGATCTAATGGCTTGGATTTAAAGAAGAAGATTACACATGGATGGCTAGATATTTTACATGTGTATATTCTTTAAAAAGGTCATTTAATCATTTAACACCTTGTTAATCCCTTATTTCCACTTAGATGGCCAAGATTTATTATGATACTATTTAATCTAATGGTTAAAAATGCTCCCTACACCATTATTTCTCCATTTTTCCTTAAATATATATACATTTAATTGAATTTAATTCCCTTAATTTTTTCTACTAGCTCTCATGCTTAGAAAATTTCAACACTGTGATTTTTGAATTCCTTAGAATTTTTACCATCAAGATGTGCCACTTTTGGAATTTTCTGGGCACGTTTTTAAATTTTCCTATTTAGCTCTAAACAATTTACTATTCACCTCTAAACAATTTACTATTCATATTACACTATAAATCTAAGATTTGTTTTTGATTTATGACCCTTTATAAGACCTTAAATGCTCATCAAATTTTATCACAATGTATCTTATAATTAATATAAATTTTTGGTTGGCTTAACTCCATCCAGCTTAGGAATACTATTCACGGCCAAGTTATCACTATTCACGGGGGCCTGCTCTCAAACCTTATTATTCTAACACTTTCTCATCATTACCATGACACATGTAACTTCCTCATTCATCCCATGTGTTTGCTATTTTTGACCATAAATAGTGAATTTCTCATTTTACCCTTAGCTTTTCAATAAAATTACCATTTTGCCCTTTATTAATTTTCACTCCATTATTCACACTAATTGATTCAACTCAGTCTGTATATCTATTTCATTCCTTACTTTCTCTTCTAATTACTACTTTAATTATAATGCCTAAAAATCTTAACATTATGAATAGTGACAACCGAGGGTTGTGAATAATAACTTTTGGGACATTATTAGGTTTTTATTACTGATAAAAGGATTAAGTTATAAGTATATTGTAGGTAAATTTCAATACATAAATAAGGACGTTTAGAGCTCTAACAAGCAATAGCGAATAAGATTGTGAATAATAGACCCAAAGTTCTGACTAGTGACTTCTAGCTTGAGAATAGGGTTCCTAACCTTATTGATTAAGAGTTTATGAGTTGAATAGTATATGTTTACAATTTGGCAAAGAAAGGAGAACATTTAAATGGAAATCAAATATTATTGAGCATGTATGTGAATAGTACCACCAAAGAGTGAATAATATCTCTTGGGACCTAAAATGTTTTAATGTTACAAGATGGTAGGATTAATTATAAGATATTTTTGGGCAAAGTTTGGAATGGAAATAAAGTCATTAAAGAGGTTAAAAATAGAAGTTAAGTTTTTATGACAATGTACTATGAATAGTAATATAGTTAAAGCTAAACTATAAAATAATTTTGAAAGTGCTTAGATGAACCCAGAAATGCCATATCCCCAAGCTCAAATATTCTAAGGAGTATAATGGTATGGGTATTGAACTTTTTGAACTTTAAGAACTATTTTATAAAAATCAGGTAAGGATAAAAGTAGTGATTTTGATTGGATTTTCAAGCACAATTTTTTTTAGACTTATAAGAAATAATATGTATAATTATTTGAGATCATAACAAGTGATTATTGATGAAATAAATTAAAGAATATAATTAAAACGGCTTATAAAGTATATTTATGAGTTTATTTTAACATGGGTCATTGGATTTTAATGTTTTGATCTAGGCCTTTGGTGGAAAAAGGTATAAAAACCCATCTCTTTAGCTGGAAAGGGCTGAAAAACTAGCAACCACTCCTTAAAGATGGTGTCTTCCATTAGAGAAGCTTATATCCTTCTTTTCTTCTCTCCATTCGACATCTAAACATAAGATTTAAGGTTTATAAGCATGACTATAGTTCTAGAAGCTTGATTGGAGTATTTATTATAAAGAAAAAGGAAGGATTTCTATAAAAGAGTTCTTGGGTGAATAGTGACACCCATTCAAATAAGTAGTTATTTTTAAGTTTTGATATTTTTTTAAGGTTCAATTGGGTGCCAATAAGAGTTATATGTGGTTAATTTCAAGAATCAAAGCATATTTTAATTATTATAAATTTTTTTATTTTTGGATTGAGGTTATGTTCTAGAAGAGATGAGGAGGAAGTAAGAGGAAAATATTAGAGAAGCTTTATAGAAGCTCTAAGGAGCTATTTGATGCTATTCAAGTAAGTGTATCCCTTATAGTATGTGTGCATGTGATTTGATGTGTGAAAAGTGTGTTTTAATATACAAAATATGTATGTTAAATTAAATAACTTGATGTAAAATGATATGTGATAGTTATAGTACATTAGAATGTATGTATAATGCCTTGAATTAATGAATGAAAGTAAGATTTGGTGTGTGAAATTCATGATGGAAAGAAATGTTTGTGTATATGTGAATTTTATAGCTGTCTAAAGCAACCTTTATTAAAAAGGTCTGGGTTTTCTAGAATAACCACTAGATCAAAATATGTAGGCTATCTAGAACAACCATAAGCTCAATGGGTCTGACTGTCTAAAGTAGCTGCTAGATCAGTAGGTCTAGGCTATTTAGAGTAACTACTAGAACATAACTTGTAAGACTTTATGATTTCAAGTCATTTAAATCATAAGTGATATTAAATGATAATATAAATTGAATAGTGAATAAAATAGTTGATTAAAGAATGTAATTAGAATGTTTTATGTGTGTGGATAAATGATTTCCTTATGTGTATCATAAAACATTATTACAAATAAAAAGGAAAATCACATGATATCATGAAAGCTATGTATGCTTTAAGTATGATAAAGTATATGATGAAATTGTATGAATACATATGATTATGTTGAAAAGTATTTTTGCATGTTACCTTTAAAGGTTGAAATCATTATAAGCATGTTTCTTAAGGCCAATTGGCTTAATATTTAGATTTGGAAGAAGCCTAAAATAATTTTTAGAATAAAAATGGTAAGTGGGAGGGTAGAGTAACCATTAGAGAAATGATTAGAAATGCACCATGATAAGAATCTAATCTACTGTGCTTATAGATTGTTATACATGAAGTATAGTTGAGTATGTAAAGTTGTAATAGTCTGAAAGTAACCTAAGGCATGAATGAGTTATAACAAGATGTTTATATATAAAAGCCTAAATCATAAAGGCATAATGAATGAACATAAGTTATGATCCATGAATTAGACCATGATGCAATGTGTTATGACATTTGTCTAAATTGATCTATAATTATGATGATGTATATTATGTAATGGTGTAGATATGTTGTATGAAATGCAAATATGATAATGAGGCAATTTGCCTAAGTAAAGCATAATATATGTATTGTGAATATGCATATGTGACAATGATTGTGCTTATGTGCATAAGTATGCTTTTACTATGATCAAAGTTGACATCGGTGCATCTAAAACATGACTTATGATATGGCATTTGTCATGACCAAATAGCCTATGGCATATAGTTGTGTGTATGTTGCTTATTATGTATGTCCTGAATAATACATGATCATATAAATAAGAATGATTGTGTGAACATGTAATGACATGTGTAAAATAATGAGAATCTATTTGAGCATATATATGAGCTATTGGCATAAAAAAATATGATATGATGATGTGGATGGCATATGGTAGTTAGGAAACACCATAATGTAGGATGAACTTATGATATGGTTGAATAGCCTAATATGGAAATTAATGAGTGCTTCAGGCATTCCTCAAATGCTTATGACTTAATAATATGGATATAAGGCAAGAATGGCCTAAAATGATTAAAAGAATAAAATACTTATGATAATGATTATTATACATAAAAGATGGATATATTGATTTGTTAGTCAATGTACTCATGTTGCATGAATGGTAATATAATAGAATTAATAAATGGTAAAGATCATTTATTTTCCCTAATGTTATGTGTTGACCAAAATAAAGATAAAATTTACTCAATCTACTTTAAGATGGTGAAACTAAAAGTAAATTTGGTTAGTGGCACATACAAGTAAATAGCCTAGTCGGATAGGTTGGCTAGTTAACTAAGGAGATATAGCAGCTACTAGGGTACTTTGGTGCTAATCTATACGAGTGTAATCACAAAAGCTACTATTAGGTACTGCACAATTTTATGGGTGTAGCCACGTAAGCCACGATTAGGTACTGCACAGTTATATTAAGCTTTTGAGCAGTTATATTAGGCTTTCAAGCATTATACCCTATTATCCAATTTAGACTTATTGTCTTCAATGTATGGGCAAAATAAAATGGATAAGAACTTAAGAAAAATAAATCAAGAAATATAAGAAAAGAATAATGTTCTTATAGTATGAGAGGTTATGATTAAAATACATAATCAAAGATGATGGGTTCTTGCTGATGTCCTATATTGTATGCCATCTATGTTATGATTTTAATTATTTTGATAGTGTCTTGATTTCTTATGCCTATACACCTATGTTAGTAATGTTGACTATTTCCTCTATAAAGTTTCATATGACACATTACTCTATTTTATAGTATTCTATATGTGATGAATGATATGAATATGGATATTATAAGGATCTAAGAACATTATAATACATGTGATGTTGTAATTGATTCCATGTCAAGTACATGATATGATTAATATTTAATTAAGCTACTAAATATATCATGAATGATATTGGATGCTTAATATGTGCCATACTGTACTGGATACACCACTAAGCTGTAAAGCTTAGTGTATCATTTATTATGATGCACAGGTTCTATAAGATATATGGTTTGACGGATCTACAACAAAAAGTGGAAAAACAAAGAAAAGTTACATGGGAAGATATTAATGTATATAAGGATGTTTATATGGTTAATGTATAAACCTCGATAATGATTTTTGTTAGCACTTATATATGTTCTATATAGATATTTGTAATATTATTATAGTTTCAGATCATGAACTATATACAAGTATTGTGAAATTAGAATTGTATAAAGATAAAGAAATGTATTGAGGGACTTTGTAAATTTTTATGTGGTTTGAGCTTGATATATATATATATATAATGTGTAATGAGATCTTTATTCATGTGGGTCATGGATAAATAATGAATATATGTATGTTTATATTATGGGTATGTTGGATTGTGTACATTTGAGAAGTTTTTATTATTTTTATGTTTTTTTGATGAGATTATGGTATATCAAAGTGATTAGAATGATCATAGTATTGAGATGAGATGTTTGGATGTTTTAAAAGTGTGTTTTATTATAGGTTACTATTGTTATGCTACCAAATTTTTAAAACGATGATCCCTAATAGTTTAAATGTTAGGAAATTTTTGTTAAGACTAGTGTAGAGATTATGATATTATTACTCAGGATGAGAGTGGTTAGTGGAGTCACCACCTGGCCTTTACACCAGGACTTCTAATCTTCTGTACTAGAAAGGTTCGAAATTCATTTATATATTGTATATTGTAACATTTATCAATCCCTTTTCAAGTAAGCATGCATTATATTTAAAGTATCCATGTCACCTTTTCATGTAATAGGAAGTAAATTGTGATATTTAAGGGAAATATGACAAGTATATTGTACATCCAGAAAGTGAGTCATTCATTAGTTGTAATGTAGCTTGACAATTACCTTTAATTCCATAAGAATTAGTGGTAATTGCCTAACTCCCATCTCTAGGAGATTGGCCTTTGAAAATACATTTTATTATCATAATTTTTTATTAAAAAAACTCAAATCCATTTTATTATGAAAATATCAATTAATTATGCATAAAATCGTTTGATGTGAAAGTTAGGTTTTAGCATGTAAAAAAAGTTATTTACTAGCTATTACAACCCCAAAATAAGTAATAAAGTATAAATAGTACAAAACCAAAAGAAATAATCTAAAGCTTTAGAATGGTCCCATCCGTACAGTGTTAAGTCCATGAGGACTCTATGAGGCTTTGATATTAGTCTATGTGGGCCAATACTTGTAAGGGTTATATGTCTACCCAGATTATTACTCCAATGAGATGGGTCACTTGTATACAACTCAAAGAAAGAGGTTAAATGATACCAGATAAGGAATACATAAAGAACATATAATAGGGATAAGATATGAATATATGTCAAAACTAGAAATCAAAGATCATGTCTATGCGAATTACATTCCTTATGAGAGGGAGTCCGTAAAGACTAAATAACAAAATATATAGGAATGAAACAAGTATGTCTATATGGACTACAATCCTTGTGATAGGGAGCTCGTATGGCCTACATTAATTTTGGAATACTAACAACATGCATATTAAGGAACAGAATGATCATACAATATGATATAGCTATAAGGGCATGCTAACATGGTGAACAGAATATGTTAAAATATAATAGACAAGGCAAACATGAATGATACTGTTGTCATACTATGGTCTATACGGACCTCATATTATGTATATATTCAATTTATAGGTCTATTCAGACCTCTTATCACATACACATTCAATTTATAGGTACGTGTAGACTTAGTTGTCAGTTCCAGAATGTAAGTGCAATTACAATTTTCCATGAACGATTAAAACATTCTTCAATCGAGTTAAGAGGTTAACCTACTCTGATAATTGTCATGGGGATTACATAGAAACTCCTCAAATGACAATTAATCATGAGAGATCATCAGTTAAGCAAACAACTCAAATAAATTAATGAACATAATGAAAGGAAGCTCAAATCTTACCTTGAAGTGAGCACCAAGCAACAAGACAATGGTTGGATTTTGGAAGAATGATTATTTTAGTGAGGGCTTAGGACTAATAAAACTAGTCTTATGTTAATTGTATTTAATTGTGTCTTATGTGTATTCCTCTCATATTAGGTCCTCTCTCCTTTTTTTGTACCCCAAAGTGGGTATTTATAAGCTTAAGGCTTAGGTATTTAGTCTTGAGGATGTAGAATCCCTTTAGGGTTAAGATTCAATGACTGAATAGGAATCCCACAGTTCTAGAAGTTTTTCATCAGTAGGTCCATGCAAACTTGTATGACTTAGTCTATATAGACTTAGGCATGGTTTTCCCATCGGTTCGTGAGCTTTGGGATAGGTTGGATAGGTTCGTGTGGATATAGGCTATGGCTTGTTTGTGTGGACTAATGCCACACTAGTCTGTGCAGACTTAGGTTTCAGGTTACTTGCCTTATTGCTTGAGCCTATCTCTGGTTATCATCATAGGCCTAAAAAGGTGAATAGGTCTATACCCCTACACCCCCATTGGAATTAATGTCGGGCTTTGAGCTTGGCCTATCGACCTAAGCCCTCCACTTTCACCACAGATTCCTTTGTTTTCGACAATTCGGGTCGCACCTCAAGCTTTTCGAGTTAGGTCAAATTTAGAATACATAAGAAAGTCCTAGACCCAAAATTAAGGCATCTACAGTTGCCCCCACTTTAGTGTGTGCTATAAAATGCTAAAGTAACAATGCACATTAAAGTACCTGAGTTAGAACTACTTACCTAGAAGTATGCTTACCTAGCATAAATCTACATCGAATATGGATGCTTGCCTCTGAATCATTGTAAAAGCTTGCTAGACTAGAGTTATATTTTCCCTTCGAAAAAAATTGATATTGTGAAAAAAAACTACATCGAATATAGGTGCCTGCTTATCCTCAAGTGAAGTGAAAATCCAACTAGATCAGAATATGTTTTTGCTTTGATGTTTCTAGATAAGGTTTGAAAGTAAGCTACATCGAATATGGATGCCTGCTCAATTTGTAGCGAAGATGAACTACACTAAATACAAGTGCCTATTTGCCTCTAAGTGAAGATAAATTACACAGAATGTCAATGCCTATTTACCTTCAAGTTGGTAAGTTGTAAATGGATTGAATCAAATTTAGTGATATGTCTAAAATAGTTGACTGAATCGAATTTAGTGATGAGTCTGAAGATACTGACTGAACAAAATATAGTGATAGATATGAGTACGTTGACTGAACTGAATTTAGTGATAGGTCTAAATATGCTAACGAAACCAAATCTGGTGATAGGTCTAAAGATGTTGACTGAACTGAATCTAGTGATGAGTCTAGATAATCTAATGTTGTAGACCAAACTAAATCTGGTGATAGGTCTTAAGCAATTATCATTTGTATATATATTGTGTGTGATGTAAGTGCATGACCGATGTATAGGTTTAAGAATATTTAGGCATATGGCTAATGCACATGAGCATGTATGATTGAATGTAGTACCCTACATGGTTAAGTTTTCTTAAGACAATATAACTCTATGATGCATGCGTATGATGTCTAATGAGATGCTTATATGGGTAAACCTAATGAGTGATGTGCTTAAAGTGTATGGCTAATGTTAAATGAATGAACTGATACATGTGCTAATGTATAAATACGTCTGGTGATTGATTACCTAACCTTTTCTTAGCTGAATGAATGTGTTATATCCTATCTGTGCATGAAACCATAAAAGTGGTGGATGAGAGGACTTTAATAAATGCAATGTATTTTATCCTATAGATGAGATTGAAATCTTAGAGATAATGAATGACATGGTGAGGTTTGGTAATAGAGTGATTCAATGTGAATGTGTTATAAATGGGTGACTGATTCTATTGACTATATTCTTACTTAGATAAGTGCGAGAGAATAAATTTGGTAATGAATGAGATGATTCTTACTCTTTCCTAAATGAAGGAATGTAGAAATGTATGTTTTTGAATGAGTGGTGAATGATGCATTTCTTATAGTGATGTGTGTGTTTTGCTTATTTTCTCCTAAAGGATTTGAATGAATGATGGATGGATGTAAGACATGACTATGACTTTTAAATGAATGAATCAACTCTTATGATTGATGAGTGATAAATGTAAATGTATGATGAATGTATTTTTACTCATGATGAATGAATGGTGAAGGCGGATGAAAGTTGATGAAAGTTGATGAATGTTGAATAATGGATGCATCTTTTCCTACTACATATGGATGTGTAAATGAGTGTGAGTGAGTATACCCATTATTTGTGATGTATGTGTGACAATGTTTCTTAAATGTATGAGTCAGTACATGTTTTGTTATTGGGATCATTCTCCTCTTAGACTTATCACAGGAAAAGGTTAGGTTTGAGTGAAGTTGTGAAGTTGTAGGCTAGGTTAGGCTAATGAGAATAAGATGTCTTATGAGGACAAGGTCTAGTTATAGTGATAGAAAGGATAGGGAAGGTGTTGAGAAGGAAGTTAAGGTGAATAATGGTGAGGCTAAGGTTTTTGTGAAATTTCAATTTACCATGGAGGGCATTTAAGCATGTGGGTTGAAGAGTGAATGATTATGAAGGACAAGCATGATGAATGTATGCATAACATGGTACTCTTGTTATTAGTTGGTCTAAAGATATTCTAACTAAACATTTTCTCTCGAGCTCTAATTTTTACCTAGACTACCCTTTGCAAGTTTTCAATCTAGCGAGGTATGCTCTAATTTTTACTTGGGCTACCCTTTTATGAGTTTTCAACCTAGCGAGCTACTTTATTCTTTTCTATCATTGTTATGTTTTTTTCTTTTTTTTTTTTGAATTTAGCTTATCCACATTTTGTTAAGGCTTGGTATTTTGATCAATTGGGTTTAGATTGCACTTATAAGATGGCTCGGCATGATCTGGAGCTCTTGTCA
>CANXYI012294780.1:0-10530 GCA_948208565.1 Hura crepitans | reverse complement strand
AAAAATTCACAATAATTAAATAGCCTTTAAATTCTCAAATTGACTTGATAAATCTCTTATTAGCATCCCATTACATCTTAGAAAAATATCAAAGGTTAAAAATAAACCCTTTTTCCCATAGTTGGTCACTATTTATCCATAATATTTAAAAATTCATAATCATTCAAACATGCATCCAAATCAATTTATAACTTGATGTAACTTTTTTTGTAACCTTAATTTACTAGCAAAAATTATTAAAAGTAAAAAATAATCACTTAGACAATTTCAAGTTACTGTTCACCTATACATAAATCCATTCGAAATTCTCCCCATTCCTTTAATTAAGCCTTCAAAATTGATGTTTGGACCATGTAGATGTTGAATCATAGCTTAAAAGGTTGATTTAGGATGTGTTTTGGTAGAAATTTGAAGAAGATGAACTTAGGAAGCCTTAAAATGGCTTCTTTAGCTTTTCTTATATTAGAAAAGAAAAGAAGAGAAAAGGTGTTTGGGGGAAATATAGGAGTCTTAGCTACTGTAAATTGCTTTTTATACCAAAAATAATGGCTAGGATCATTTCATTAAAAGAAATCCAATGGCCCATGTTAAAGACTAAACAAAAATCCTTCACTTCTAACTTATATCTTCTCTTTATTCTTACTCATCCATTCTTCCATTCCCACCTCAATTTGCATAGGTTATGATCCCAAATAATCATACATATTATTCCTTAAATGTTCCAAAAATTTGTGTTAAAAAACTGAGAAAATCTATTTAAAAATGCTACTTTCATCTATACCCATTTTTCACATCATGTAGTATTTGCCATTAACCCTCTAGTGGCTTAATATGCAAAAAAAGTGAAGTTAAGTTTTTGAAAATTAACCCTCTAGTGTGTTAATATACAAAACTTCCTAAAATGGACTTTAACACAATTTCCCACTAGTGGGCTTGTCATGCCCGTATGTTGAGGCCTAATAAATAGTACCCCGAGACTTAAAAAGTGTGCTCGAACTGTTGGGTCACCTTCACGAGGCCTGATGTAGGGTACATTGCTCATTAAACTTTAAGAGGCTCAAAAAGGGTGAAAACAACTTAAGTTAAAAATTTAGTAGCAAAACTAATAAATTATTTCGAGCTATATTCTAGTAGGCTGTAAGATCAGATTGAGTCATGTTGAGAATGACCCAGTATAAGCCTAGATAGACATGAAAATATCATATCCAGAAGGTTAAAATTTGTAATGAGGACAACAAAGAAGTAATGTTAATTTTTTAAGGTTGTCTGAGCATTTGTGGTATTTCAGCAAAATTGTGATTTTTAGAGAATATTTGTTAGCCTACCTCCCAAAGTAATTTGGTTGCGAAATTTGTGTGCCCTTAAATGATGCTACTTGAGGATTTTCTTAAATAAATACAATGATTTTTAGAGGTTCGAGTGAAATTTTGAAATTTCCTAAAATTATGTCAAGAAATTGAGATTCCCAAAAATTTGGTTCACCTACATCCTAAAAAACTTTTATCATAAAATTCTATAAGCATCTAGTTGGGGTTAAATAAGGATTTTAGGAATAAACAGCATAATTCTTTGATGTCCAAGTGATTTTTAAAAATTCCCCAAAGTTGGTAGGCCTATTTACAAAAAAATTGAGTTTTAAAGGCACTCGAGTGCCGTGTGCCTCGATCTGAGGCACCCCTGTATTTTTAAATGACACTTGGGCATCTGGGGCCCAATGGTTTGAGAGGGTGACACCACACCTCCACCCACCCACCACCTTTCTCTTTCAATTTCACTCTTTGAGCTGTCTATGCCATTCTAGTAAGGAGGAACTGATTTAAGTCCCATTTCCACCATAATTTTTTCACTAAAATTCACTAAGAATAGCCATAAAAATGAAATTTTTTCACTAAAATTCACTAAGAACAGCCATAAAAATGAAAAAGGGACTTGTGATATTTTTGGTGGCAAGTACTTGTGCAAAGTGTTGAAGAGAACTTATGAAAGTCTAAGGCTCCAAAGATAACATAGGAGGAAAAAAATTAAGAGGTAAGTGAATTTTCCTTCTCTTTTTCTGGCTTCAATTGGCTTATGTAGTCTTATGTTTGGTGATAACTTTAGAACTTGCATTTGGGAGCTTCATGTATTGCAAGGTCATTCTTAAGTGAAAAGTGACAAATGGTGGAGATTAGAGAAAGAGAGGTCCATGAGAAAGCTAAAAGAGAAAGGTCGCTAGAGTTTTGACAAGGTAAGTAAATTTAATAAAATTACAGCATGCCTTGGTCTTTTTATTGATAATTTTATAGCCTTGTAGTATGCTTGTAATAGGCAATAAAAATAAATTATTTATGTAAATTTTAGTGATGCTAGTTACGTGGGTGTATGCATGAGGAATTGGTGATTGATATAGATAAATTTGCAAGAGTAGGGGGACTAGAATTTTAGTGAAATAAGCTTAGTAACTTTGTATAGAAATAATGGCAATTATATAGAATGTGTGTGAACTGGTGATATATATATATATATATGAAATGTGTACTTGGAATGGAAATTTGATGAAAATGTTATAGGAAGGAATGTGGCCCTCACTTAGACAAAAGGTGTAATAAGAAATATTGGCTTAGAGTTTATCGAGATACTCTGATAAATTCTATGGCATAGACTTACAAGTGTTGGTATGATAGGTGTCTATGGGTGAACCATTTGTTATCGAGATTTGTCATTAATAGGGAGTGGCAAGTGAGGTATGACAGGAGGTGTATTCATAGGTACTCTTGTTAGAAGTATGTGAGAAACATGTGTAAGATTATATGGATATAAATAATATTAGGATAGGGTTACTTCTAAATAGAGGAGTGTACACCACTTTAATAATGTTTGGTCGAGGGAAGTGTAAGGAATTTAAGGTGTGCATGATATATATATATATGACTTAGACTTGTAGGTGGAAAAATTTATAAAGTATGGTTCCCAAATATTTACATGCAGTCATGTGTTAATTAATAATATGTATCATGTAAGTGTGATAACCTATGAAAAATGTATACCATTGGTTGTTAACCATGTTTGGCTAGAAAGGGTACCATGGGTACATAGGTATAAGGTGCATGATATGGTTAATATTAAGAGATAACAATAGTATGGTTAGAATGGCAATAATTATATATTATTAAATTAACAAGATAATCTATATATGGGAGTGATATGGCATATCAAAGAATAGATTATGCTTAGGAAAATAATGGTTTTATGTATGCAAGAAGAAGTTTTCTTGAAAGTGCCATAAAAAGTGTATGGAAAACATAGCTTAAAATGCAATTCATAATGGCACAAAATGGTGCCTATATTATGAACCCTTTATGCACTTAAGCACGAAATGGTGAACATGTCCTTATGATGAAACTGGTATACATGTGTGAGATATATGGCATGAAATTGGTTAGATAATATTATGAAAACCAATGTCAAATTGAGTGAGAGTGTGGTTTAAAATGTGATTGAATCCAAGTGATTAAGTTAGCTTAAAAATAAATAAAAATGGCATGGAATTGAATCAATAATTTGGGACCTCTTATACATTTTTTTAATGGAATTGAGCCTACCTTAAAAGTCACTTAGAAGTTTTAAATAGACTTGGCTTCAGGTCTACAATTATATGAGATGTTGATTCAAAATAGCATGGGAAAAATGCCTATAACAAGGCCAGTATTGGGACTATAAATATGTACGTAAATAATAAAAATGACCTATAACTATCCTATAAAAGGATTGTATTGGACTTAGCTTGAATATGACTCACAAATTGCATGTAATAGTACCTTAATTAATGGAATAAAATATTTTAATTATGCCTATAGAATGATCTTAAATTGGACTTAAAAAAGATACTTGTAATTG
Source organism: Hura crepitans (assembly GCA_948208565.1). NCBI lineage: Eukaryota > Viridiplantae > Streptophyta > Magnoliopsida > Malpighiales > Euphorbiaceae > Hura > Hura crepitans. The sequence goes on along the minus strand of CANXYI012294780.1, from coordinate 6,654 downwards.
TCCGATGGGACCAAAAATGACCTGTAACTGTCCAGGTCAAATTTCAACTATTGAAATTAATTTGCAACTAATTGATAAATATTATTAAATATTATAAAATGATGATTAGTAAATAAATAAGTATAAAAGGAAGTCAGATGGCCCATTAGTTAAACACCCACTAGATGGGTTAACCGATCAACATAGGTATTAGCAGCTGTTAGATTGTCTATTTATTAGACTAGATCAGTGCATCGATGGAGGTTCTTTATTGAGCCACTACACTAGTCTATAAGGTAGACACTCTTTGTTGCTAGCACTTTTGATTGTATATTGGATTATGTCATTGCAATGACGAAGGTGCCTAAAGAAGCCACTACATTAGTCTATTGGGTAGACTCGGATGGATTATTTAATATAATTAGTGCCTTAAGAGGTCTATAGATTGATCTCTATGCATAGTTACTCAGTATTTTGCCCCTTGGGAGGTTCTTATGAACTGATCCCTATAGGCTATGTTGGCTCGACGTGCCGATTAGGGTTTAAAATGTGGACCACTACACATCTTTCAGCTCCCTCTTGTTCTAACGTCTATAAGTGAAGTCTACCTAGTTCAGCCTATTTAATAATTTGAATAAAGTACATAAAAATAATAAAATGATTGAATAAATTATAGAAATAAACTAAATAAAATTAACATAGTGGCATTTTGGTAAATTTGAAGATCATATGACATATCATCTAAATGGCATCGATCATTTGGCATGTTGCTCACACACTACACCTAGACCATATTTTGATGCTTTCACATGTTTGCCATAACTGTAATTACTTGGCTGATGGAATATATGTAAATATATATACTTAAATCCTAAGTTAGTAGTGTATTAAAGTATTTGTGTGCCTATATAGCCATGCTTTTAATATATTAAATTCCCTATTGAGTTTTATAGTTACTGTACTAGTGTTTTGGTGTGCAGGTAAGTAAGAATAGTGGTCAAGCCTCGTTGTACATGCAGTGTAGCAATAGAGACAAAAAGGGTCCAAGTTTTAAATGTGTTTTGATGTATATAGTAAGCACTTATGTAAGAACTGTAGGTTATGTGTCCAACATGTGTAGAATTGCCAATGTCTGTAAACTTAAGCAAATTAGTTATATATAAATAGGTGTTTTCTTTGTTTTGGGCTTGCTTATTATTTTAACATAGATGGGCCTGAGACCCTATGTGTCTTATTTTAACCTATATGAGGTATGCTAATGATGGATTGGGGAACTAGTAGGGTCCAAGTGCAGTTCATGGGTTATTGCTTATAGAAGTGTTTTGCTTTTTTACAAGTGAAAAATATTTTGGTATAACACCCGGGTAGCTTTTTTGTTGCCAATTTTTTTGTGACTTGTATAGGGTCTATAAATGCTTTGTTAGAGTCTATCAAACCATGTATGAATGTGTATAAGGATTAGATTGGACATTTAAGTCATATATAATAGAGTTTTAGAATATTCCATAAGTGTAAGAAGTTTTCTTTTGAACTAATCATAAGATGGGTAACCTATTAGGAAGTACATCACCTATTGAGTTCTTCCAGAATCCAATAAGGGGTGTCATATTTAGTGATATCATAACATAGGCTTCTTGTTCCCAGGTATCTTACATAAGTGCTAGTGTCTAAGATTGATTTCCTTTAACTACTACACTATAATAAGGCTGATAGGCGATTGTTTCTTCTATAGTAATTATAGTGAGCAAGCATACCCTACCAGAATAGAAAGAGGAATTAATGGGTCATACCCTTAAACTTATACAAGAAGCAGCTAAGTTAAGTGGTGCTGTACATCAGTCGCTGCCTTAGGCATAGTACAATAACCTTGTCAGACACCATTAGTGTTGTTACCACAGATCGTGAAGCTATAGAGATACATGATAGCATTAGTGACAATAATTTGTGCTATGAGAGAAGAAATGCAAGAAAGAAATGAACACTCCTAAGAGGAGAGGTAGTATATAATAGGTCAAACTAGTTTAAGACCTAATGCCAAGAAAAGACTAAGAAAGGCCTAGATTCAATAAGGGTATAAGAAATACAAAACCTCTCTACTAGCCCCAGGTATTTCCTCGAACTGTGGCAATTGTACCAAAAGGCATTGAGGTATTATAGATAGACAAAAATAGTGGAATGCTTCCTCTATAGGGCCAAAAACCATTTCAGGAGAAATTGCCCCAGAGGCAGGCATAAAGGGTTATCAATATCTAGATATTAGTAGCTATCAGAAAGACGTCCCTAAGTTGTGACACTTGTACCAAGAGACATTAGGGTTGGTATTAGTGATCAAAAAAGGAGAGATGTTTTAGTTATAGGTCTAGAGATCATCATAAATGAGAGTCTCCCTAGAGGCTGGTAGAGGGTGCCTGTATATAGGCATCCATAATAGCACCACATTATAAGTTTCAAAGTAGGCTAAAGGAGACCCACTTAACAGTAGCTTCCTGATTAGGTCAGAGGCAAGGAGGGAAGCCTATACTTCAATTAGACAATAAGTTGATGAGGCTCACAAATGAGAAGATGCCTTAGAGGCTATTATTTGTATGTTGTATTTAATTAATGTTTTAATGTTGGCATAAATAGATTGGAGATATACACATTTTTATGCTTCTGGTATACTAGCACATGGTAGGGGACTAAAACCTGAACGAGTAAGGTTAGACATGTAAGTTAGAAATTCTATTGACCAGAACATGGCTATACACCAAGGGTGTATACCTTGTTAATTATTGAATTACATGTAATTGTTTTGCTAAACTTATCAAAATATTCTATTTTGAATTTGATATTACCCTAGGGAATAAATGGGTTATATGGATATTAGCAAATAGTTGATTCTAACTTTAGAAAATTAACCCTCTAAATTATAAAAGGATAGGAAATAATGCCTATAAGTGAGATAAGGTTTTCGAAAAGCCTCATCTTAGTTGATATATAAAGAGAAATCATCTATAAAGGTTGAGAAGGTTATTTAATACATATTTTTGGCATCAATACTTTTACTTATCATCTTGGGTAGACTTTAATTATGTCTTGAAGTCTAGAAGGGTTTTAGGATGTTGCCAAGATTGCCTCCTCAAGAAAACTTTGTTTAGGAACTAAAGTGTATTCTAATATTTCTCTTGCACCTATGGTTCCCTATGGAATAGGGTTTACAGAATTGAGAGGATTAAAAGCATAGTTGCGAGAAATGGTAGATAAAGGTTTGTTAGGCTCAGGGTATCACTTTAGGGAGCCTCATGTTATTTGTAAAGGAAAAAGATGGATCATCCTAGCTATATATTAAGTATAGATGACTAAAAAAATTAAATATGAAACCAAACACACTTTGCTAGGAATTTATGATCTTTATGATCAAATTGAAGTGCTAGTATATTTCTTCCTAACTGATATGAGATTAGGATACTACCAGCTGAGGAGTAAAAAGGCTAACGTCCTCAAAACTACTTTCAAAATCTAACACAAGCATTAGAAGTTTTAGTGGTGTCATCTAAGCTCATTGATACCTCAGTATTTTGTATGAACTTGATAAACAAAGTGTTATAGGCCTTGGGAGAGAGATAAATATGGGGCTTAGATAAATAAGGTTAATAAGGGAAAATCTAGCTACAACAAACATGTACTCTAAAGGGTAGCGGAGAATACTATTGTTGTATAATTAGGAAGTGAAATATGGGGTATTTAAGGAATTTGGTGAGATTAGTATAAGTGAGTATAGCAAGAGAGATATAAGCACATTAAGGTCATATAGATAACTATCAAAGTCCTTAAAGATGAGGGCTATTTTCATATTTGATTGTATTTTTTTACTGACGTATTGCATTTTGGCATAAATTGTATATTGACATTGATATCATTTTATCATCTATTGCATAATATTTTTCTATTATTGCATACACCCCAGATAATTAAGCATGGCATATTGATAGCCAAACTATGAAGGGACTTGACAGGAGTCAAATAGTAAGAATAGATAGAGAAAGAAACTAATGTCATTGGAAATGGATAGATAAGAAAGGACTAGGAGAGGTAAAGTAAATACCCAATAAGGCAATACAAGAATGAGTGGTAATTAGGTGGTGTAATTATGGATCCTCATGAGATAAGAAAAATAACTTATAGTTTAAGCCTTAAGAAGGGAAGATTATTAGATTTAAATAGAGTGAAGGTGGATATATGCACTACCTTGGTAAGTTGTAAATATCTAGTATAGATGATTGAAGATTGTGGATATAAAGGAGGCATATGAAGTGCCTTATGCTATATACCCAGGTAATATGAGGAGATAGTCAAACTTGCAACCACATTATTAGTGGCAGATATAAAAAGTAATGTAATAATGTATACATGACTAAATGTCAAACCTATTAATAGTTAGGACCTGAGTATCAAATTTCTTCTAGATAGCTGCATCCTATATCAATATCATATGAAAGTGAGAAAAGGCATAATTAGATTTACAGTGGGATTGCCTATAACTCAGAACAAATGACGTACTAATTTAATGGTTGTAAATAAATCAACTTACAAATAATATATCACGTTTAGATAGGTAAACCATATGGAAGGGGTAATGCCTAAAGTTATATAAGAACTCAAAAAGAAAATGGAAACTTGATGTTTACACCTAATTATGTCAAGTAATTTTGGGAACAAAATTTCTTAAAAGAGGAAGAATTGTAACGCTTGTACGCCGAGGCTCCATGAATAGTACCCTAAGACTAAAAAAGTGTGCCCGGAGTGCCGAGTCACCTTTATGAGGCTCGAGGTAAGGTATATTGGCCATTAAACTTTAAGAGGCTTAAAAAGGTGAAAATGACTTAATTTAAAAATTTAGCAGAACCAATAAATTATTTCGAGCTGTAATCTAATGGGCTGTAGGATTAAATTGAGTCAGGTCGAGAATGACTTGAGATAAGCCCGGATAGACATGAAAATATCATACCCTAAAGGCTAAAAATAGTAATGAGCCCAATGGAGAATGAATTTCAATTTTTTAAGGTCATTTGAGAATTTTCGGTATTTTGGCAAAATTAAGATTTTTCGAGAATTTTTGCTATCCTATCTCTCGAAGGAATTTGGCCATGAAATTTTGTGTGCCCATAAATAAGGCTATTTAAGGATTTTTAAAATAAATGCAATGATTTTTGGAGGTTCGAGTGAAATTTTAAAATTCCCCAAAATTCTATTGAGAAACTAAGATTCCCAAAAATTTGGTTCGCCTACTTTCTAAAAGGAATTTTGCTACAAAATTTTATAGGCATCTAATTAGGCCTAAATAAGGATTTTAGGAAGCATAAGTTTTAATGTCTGAGTGAGTTTTAAAAATTCCCTAAAGTTGGCAACTCTATTTATAGAAAAACCAAGTTTTAGGGGTCCTCGGGTGATGTATGGCATGACCCAAGGCACCCTTGCATTTTTAAATGACACCTAGCCATGTAGGCCCTAATAGTTTGAGAGGGTAACACCTCACCTCCACCCACCTACCATTTTTCTCTTTCAATTTCACTTTTTGAGCTGTCCACACTATTTTATCATGGAGGAACTAATTTCGGTCCTATTTCCACCATAATTTCTCCTCTAAAATTCACTAAGAACATCCATAAAAATGAAAAAAGGGACTTAGGATATTTTTACTTGTAAATACTTATGGAAAGTGTTGAAGAGAACTCATGAAAGTCTATGGCTCCTAAGCTAACATGGGAGGAAAAAAACTTAGGAGGTAAGTGAATTTTCCTTTTCTTTTTCTAGCTTTAATTGGCTTATGTAGTCCTATGTTTGGTAATAACTTTAGAACTTGCATTTGGTAGCTTTATGAATTGCAAAGTCATTCCTAAATGAAAGTGGTGGATAGTGGAGATTAGAGAAAGAGAGGGCCATGAGAAGTCCAAGAGAGAAAGATTGCTAGAATTTTGACAAGGTATATGAATATAATAAAATTATAGCATGCCTTGGTCTCTTTTAATGAGAATTTCATGGCTTTGTAGTATGGACTTTATGGTTGTAATAGGCAATAAAAATAAATTGTTCATGTAAGCTTTAATGATGCTCGTTACATGGGTGTATGCATGTGAAATTAGTTATTGATATGGATGAATTTGTAAGACTAGGGGGACTAGAATTTTAGTGTAATAAGCTTGTTAACTTTGCATGGAAATGGTGGAAATTATATAGAATATGTGTGAAATGGTGAAATAAGGATATATATATTTTAATCATGGACAAAATGTGTACTTAGAAAGGCAATTTTATTAAAATGTTATAGGAAGGAATGTGGTTCTCACTTGGCCAAAAGGTGTAGTAGGAAATATTGGGTTGGAGTATATTGAGATACTGATAAATTGGGTGGTATGGACTTACAAGTGTTAGTATGATAAGTGTATATGGGTGAACCACTTATGGCCGAGATATGTGATGAATGGGAAGTGGCAAGTGAGGTGTGACATGAGTTGTATTCATAGGTACTCTTGCTAAAAGTATGTGAGGAATGTGTGTGAGCTTATATGGATTTAAATAATATTGGGATAGTGTTATTTGTGAATAGAGGAGTGTACACCACTTTACTAATGTTTGGCTAAGGAAAGTGTAAGGAATTTAAGGTTTTTATGATATATATATATATATATATATATA
>CANXYI012294774.1:0-15810 GCA_948208565.1 Hura crepitans | reverse complement strand
ATCATTCATTTTTCTCCGAAATGTTACTAAATCTATTGTCTAGAACCTTTATTCACTTATTTGCTTTAATTATTTTGTGAATTTAAGCCTGAATTTGCATGAATTAATGAAGAAAAAATGGAAAACTTACCTTGAAGGGCTGTTGGCAAAATGGAGTTGATTTAGGGAGGAGAAAAAAATGTAACTTTAACCAAAAAGTCAAAGTTATTATGGTATTTATAGGTGAAAAATAATTAATTTTTTATTCCTTCAAAAATTTATTTCTTCCTCATTTAAAGTCCTTTTTCCATTATTCCACTTCCAAAAATTAGATAAATCAGGTCTTTAATTACTGTAAAAATTAAGTTTCAAAAATCAAAGAAAACTAAATTAAAATGTCAATTTTACATTTTCTGGAATTCAAAAAAAGTACTTCCGGACCTCCAAAAATTCTGATTATAGTTCCATTAGACTCAATGGAATTTTTTAGTATTAAGTTGTATAATTTTTAGAATTTTTTGAGCAACTTTGAAAATTATTTTTGGTTCTGCTTTGCCTTAGTTACTATTCACAAGACACTGCCAAAAAAATTTTCTTAGTATTTTTAACCAATCAAATCAACTCCGATAAACTTTAAACTTTGCCAAAAATTATTTTATGACTAATATTTTCATTTAATAACTTTAGTGCACCCCTAACCTTGGGAGTACTATTCATCCCGAAAAAATACCATTCATAAAATTAGAAAATTTTCAAGTTGTTACAATTATTCCCAACTTAACTACAAACATATTATTCAACATCACATTCCTCCGTGAGCAGCAAATTCAACATTCACATATATGCTACTACTACAATTAAACTTCAAGTAAAGTAAGACATGGAATTTACCTTTAAGTTCACTATGGAATGCTCAATTAGCAGACCCTTTGCCCTTAGTCGTATCCTTCCAATGCAAATTAACCCTTCATCATTAATAATACAATAATCAACTTTAGCTCAGATATTAAAACACTAATATTCAACTATTCCTCATCATAAAACCACCTAATTCACCCCCTATACTTCTCGGTTTTATGGCAGCACCTAACCCAAACTAGTTCCTTCCCATTACAACTAAATGCCCTCATATATTTCACAAATTTTTGTACCTATATCCCTTTATATAATCACTCTTTCAATAAAATTTAGTATTAATTAAAGGAGCACAAAGAATTTAGTTTACCCCCTTGAACCATATTAATCCTCAAATGGCATCATTTTCATATTTCCCAAAATTTCCCTCAATTCTCCAATAAAGCAAGGTTCTATTATGAATTTATTAAGTAGAAATTAGGATTAAGCATAAAGAATTCAACCAAAAAAAAATCAAATTCTTACCTTTTCATATGAGGAGCTCTTAGTTTCTTCGTGCTATCTTCAAATGAAGTTCTTGGCTTTGTTGCTCAATTCTAGCTTTCTCCTCCTAAAATTTGATGATATTGGATAGACTTCGTGGAGCAAAACCTCAAATTCTTGTTATTGCCCCCTTTTTGGCCTCTCTTGCTTATCCGCCTCTTCTTAATTTTTCTTTTCTTTCTTTTTCTTTCTGAAAAGCTTACAGCGAGAATGAGGGAAAGAGAAACCAAATTAATTTATGGCTACCTTGGCTAATTACAACATTAAAACCTCCATTACTTAAAAACTCAATTAATCTATCTTTTATTTCCCTTGCATCTTGATATAATTTCTCATCTTATAAATTCCTCTCTTCTATTATTATTATTATTATTATTATTATTATTATTATTATTATTATTATTATTATTATTATTATTATTATTATTATTATTATTATTATTATTATCATCATCATCATCATCTCATGGACTTTTATTTAATTAAATATTTACTTAGACAAATTTCTAAATTTCCCCATTAATTTAAATTTCATAAAGACAACTTTCACTCCTCCATTTTTAATCACCAAATTACTATTCATTAAATAAATATTAGAATTCCCGAGGAGTTGCACCCTATTTACCAAAACATTCACCCTTAAATGCAATTCAAATGCTCAAATATTATGAATTTCGACTTCTATAAAAATTTCAACTCTTGAAATTTATGTCCTGTGTAATTTCAATTTAATATAATGATTAATCTCTAATATGGAATTTTAATTTTTATTAATCTCTTTGATGTTATTAAAATCCATTTTTATTGGTTTTAGTTTATGGAAACTATTTCTATAAAATTATATTTTCAATCTCATTAAAACATAGTGAAACCAAAATTTGCATATTAACTTGAAAATTGACATTATCGATCTCATCAATAATTAATTTTACAATTTAAATTATTTAATCACATTAAATAAATAAAATTATATTAATTTCAAAATTAAAATAACCAACACTATTGGAAATTTTATAATTTAAAAATTAAAAGTGAATTTTATGCACTAATCGAATTTTTTTATGTATAAAATTAAACCTTTTTCATTTTGTTTTAATGAATCATATTCCAAATGATTTGGGACTGATTTCAATAGCCATATTCATCAAAATTGACTAATTTTATCATCTTTAATTAGCTCATTGGACCATCCTAGTTATAGTAATTTAATAGATAAAATTATTCTTGCCCATATATCAATATGGTTAAGAAATATTATTGTTAAACAAATTTATGCATCCAATGAAAAAAAAGTAGTTCTAATCCTTAAATTAATTTCATAAAAATCCCATATTCATGATTGGTAATTAACTAAAACCAAACAAAATTGGGAACATAAAGAAAAATCTAGTTAGGTTTTAAAAAAGGAAAACTGATTTGCATAGTTTTTAATTCTTTTCTATTTTGATCAATTTTCAAATTAGTTCCTTGATATGAGGACTAAAATGAATACAGAGGGCCTACCTACAACCATTCGACCCTTGGCTAAAGACTTACAAGATGTTTCCCTCACTTACCGTCAGTTTAAATAAGCTTTTGCCTCCTTTAAACAAGAGATGTTGGATACAATCACTAATATTCTTGCTAACGTTGCACATGCGCCTAACCTTCATAACTCTATGAGATAGGAGAAAGACATTTATGCCAAAAGAGACTTCACTTCAATAAAATTAATCATAGATCTTCCAAAACTCCTATAGTTGAGGATAAGCACTTCTCCCAAATGGAAAGGCCTTTATCATGGCATTTCAAGAACTTGATGTTAGAAAGGAAACTGATGCCTCTCCCATCCAAACATGCAAGGGCTTTATGAAAGCCTGCCTACCGCCATGACCTTTTCTATGAATAGCACCAATATACTGAGTACCACACTGATGAATGTTGAACCCTCTTTGTTATAATTCAATATTTAACCAACCTAGCTACCAAGAAACATTAAGCATGACCTCTAAGTTGCTCGACTACTAGGAAGCTTGCATAACAACCTTTATGTCATGCCTTTGAAAATATTTTGTACTTATGAACAAATTTGGAGTTTAAAACTTTTGTTTACCATTTTCAATAAAATTCTCTCACTTTATACATTTGTACGATGTTCTCTATGCAACTACACATATATTGATAATCATTACATATGTGATAATAATTCAATTATAACTAGTTTAAGCATTTTGGATTACAATTACAGTAGCTCTTGATAAGATTAGAAAGAAAGAGAATAATAAAATAAATAAGAGGAGTGTCTCCTACATCCAGCTATTGAAATAAAAGAACTTCTAAAAGTAAGACCAAAATAAGCATAGAATATTGTAAGAGAATTAATTTGCAGGTAAGCTAAGTCTATAAGGTTCAATTTTCAACTCAATTAACATCCTATCAAGCCCAAGTCCAAACCCAAGAGATCAAAGGAATTTAACAACCCAAATCTATCTCTTTATAAATAATATAAGGACTCAACCATGATAGTCAGCCAAAACTTCACATAAAACCTTAAACCAAAGATTGTGATTGCAAAAAGGAAAAGAAAAGAAAATGAAGATAAGAAAGAAATAATGGCCAACCTATGGCCTTCTATTCTCATCACCTATGACTTAACTTTACAAATCTTATCTCTAAATAGTCACCTAAAAGCTAAAGTACTAATGATAGAGGAGATAAACTATTAACCTAATAAAACACTAAAACCATAACAAAATATAGATATATTAGGGACAAGGTAGTTTTGTAAGGAGTCGCCACCTAGCTCTATACCATGACCTACTGATCTTTTACCTAGAAAGGGTTTAGAATTAGATTTTATTTATGCCCTAATAATATACATTTCTTTATATTCTAATGTTTATCAATTCGTATCATGTAAGTAAGTAAAATAATTTAAAAGCATACATGTCATCTTTGCACACAAAGGAAAGTAAATTGCAATAATTGAAATATATAATAGAGTATAAATACATAAATCATGTATCCACAAAATAGGTTTATTTATAACTTGCATATGACCTGACAATTACCCGAAATTCCAAAGGAATTAGCGGTAACTACCTAACTTCTATCTCTATGAGATTGGCCTTTATTAAAATATATTTTCTTATGTGATTTTTATTAAGAAAATTAAAACCATTTTATTAAGAAAACACTAATTAATTATGTAAAAAAATAATCACTGTGAGGTTAGTTTTACATGTAAAATGAGCTAATTAAAACACCTATTACAACCTAAAATGAATGAAAGACTTAAAAGGTACAAATCCAAAACAAAGAAACTAAAATACAAAATTGGACCCACCTCTACATCATCAAGTCCATACAAACTATATAAACCTCTTAAGTTGGTTTGTATGAACTTTAAATGCACCTAGAATAGGTCTATACAGACTATGTCCAATATAGATGACCAAACTTGCACTAAGTGATTATTAATATAAACAAAGGTCTGTGAGGACATAAAAGCAATAAAAATCAGGTGATTATATAGTGTACTAATGACATACAATCATAAATATTGCAAGAATAGGCATTAACAATATTTATGCATGTTAAAATCATTATTAAAATGAATCATGAATCAAATAGCAATAATGGCATTTTAATCTCAAATCAATCCATATGAACCTCATATGATGCATATAATAATAGGTCCGTGTGAACCTTAGCCCTTTTTAAAGTAGGTCCATGTGAATTTAGTCATCAATTTTAAAAAGTAAGTGCAATTATAATTTTTCTATGAATGATTAAAACGTGAATAAAATTATTTATAAATATTAACCTACTCTTATAATTGACATGGGATTACAATGATTCCCACACATGTCAATTAATCATGGAAGATCCTCGATTAAGGAATAAAATAAGGAAAAAAAATGAACAACAATGAGAAAAGTGGCCTCAGATCTTACTTTGTGATAAATCTCCAAGCAATAAGATAAAGGTTATGGTTTAGAAAGAACTAATTTGTTTAGTGATGGTTTAGACTAGTAAAATCATTTCCATGCCAAAGCTTTTCCATTTAATTCAAAATTATTAGGCAATTATTGTGGGTGTCAAAATAGGTTAATGAAAGGGGTATTTATAGGGTTCTGGTAAGGCACTCCCATTCATCTGAAAAGGAAGTCTCACCTTATTAGGAACCAGAGTCTAAATAAGAAGATTAATTTTCTAGAAGCTTTTCAAAATGAGGTCTATGTAGACCTTGTTATGTGGAAGGAGGTCCGTGCAGACCATAGGCCATGGACTTGATTCTTATGGGTCAGCTGTCTACTAGTCTGTGCAAACCTTAAGCTAGCAAGTCCATGCTAATCGGATATCTAGTTAGTCCATGCAAACTAAGGCTTTAGGTTACTTCATCTTGTTGCTTAGGCTTGTCTCTAGCTATTATCATCAACCTAAACCTTATGCTACCAACACATATCCCTATTTTTTCTCTAATTCATATTGCACCATGAGCTTATTAAGTCGAGTCAAAACTTTAGATCCAAAAGTAATAGATACCTAAAAATCTAGGTGCTTACCTAAACCTTTAGATTAGATTCCTAATTAACCACTATAGCTAATAGAATTTTAGGTTAAGTTTGTAATTAACCCCATGCTTACATTTAACGAATACTAAAAATAGCCTACCATTTTATTAGCCAAGTTTTTAACAAAAGCAATTGAAATCACTAATATCTAAAGTGGTATCACTAGATATGTCCTTAAAGACACTTCTTTTCCACCAATATTGAGCTCAATATCAATTTAACTCCTATAAAAATGCCTAAAATAATTTTCTTCATACCCAAGTTACCATTAATCAGAAAGGCAAGTAATAAACCCCCTAACAAATAGCTTTCTTTTTATGAAAACCTTGTTGCAAAAAAAAGACTCGACGATTTGAATAATCTTAGAAATATTACAAATTCAACAATCCCCTAACCAAAATTCACACCAAAATAAAAAAAAACTAGAATCCAACCTTAGAAATCTAAATTGAAAGAAAAATCTGGCACTACCACATAGAAGTGGAAACATTTCATAAGGCAAGTCATGATTAGATCCACAAATTGGGGCTAAGCATAAGACCAACCTAAGAATTACCTATGTAAAAGCTTATACCAAGTTAAGGCATCCCTACCTTCCATCAAGGTTACTCTATTTGGAAGAAAATGTCATATGGACAAGATTTTTGGCAATTTCAGTGATATAAATAAACCAAGAAGACTCTTAAAAAAGAACATAAAAAATGAAAAAATATGACAAAAATAATGATCCTTGATCAGTCAAAGACTCTTCTATACAACCTAAGAAAAAGTTAGACGAGTTAAGAGAAAATATTCAACCATGAAACCTTTAAGGCTAGTTGATAATAGGAGCTTAGATTAATGAAATCTAAAATATTTAAGTACCAAAAAATAAACAAACCAAGTTTGATTTTATTGAATTTTTTGCAATAATTATCTTAGTGCACACATGTTGCCGAATGGCAAACTACATCATGCAAAATAGAAAAAATATTTTTCCTATATTAAACTCTTTTTTTAAACCATTATTAGAAAATGATATCCCTATTACTTTATTACCTACCTAAGCATGGCACTAAGCCTTATAAACTAAAGCTAACTTGCTATAAACTCGAAGTTAAAAGAGAATCTCTCAATAACCTATTCTGAAGTAAAAGATAACATGGTTTATCGTTAGCAAGAATGAGCCATGCTAGTAGAAGTACACTCGCTTAAAGATAAGGCATCAAAGATGAGCTTAAAGCATCATTTATTTGAAAAGATTGCATTACAAGTACATTGGTATTCCAAGCAAGGTATTACCAACTTAAACTTTCCATGTCATGCAGCACACAATCTCCTTATTTTGGCAAAGGGCCCTAATCTCTAAATAAAGAAGAAGAAGAAAAAAAAAAAGAGAAGGCTATTAGATTAGAAAATCCACAAAAACCATCTAAGCAAATGCAAGCTAACCTACTAATATGAAAACCTGTAAAAGCACATCAGGCAAAAATTAGGGTAGCCCACTAGAAGGAAACCTAGAAATAAGCTCTTGAAGCAAAAATTAGGACTAAGAATAAAATGTTAAAAAGAAGAAAGAGACAAAAAAAAGAGAAAGGAAATTAATAACCCAACTATTCGTGGGCAAGTAAAGGCATCACTAGTCAATGAAAAAGTATCCAACTCAATTATTAGCAGCTATGAATATTACTTGAAATGGTATACCCTTCCAAAACAACTCAATAAAATAGACATAAGACCTAAAAATAACCAAACCCAATTCTTTAAAGATCCATAAAAATTTAATCAAATATATCACTCTTTACTAAATGGTTTTTCTAAATTGCCTTAATTATACCCATTCACCTGTAAAGCCAATGGCTAGTCTCAAATACATAATCCATGACATGCATACATAAAAAAGAATGTTGGGTATATTAATAGTTTCATGTCATAATACACATATGTTAGTTGTATGCTTTAGAGCATAGTGTAACAAAGAAATTTTACGTCTATTAAACATTTGTTTATAATATAAAGGCATTCTTTATTACATAAGTACTCATGATAATTCATTTGCTTGATATATGTTTATTTTAAGCTTTGTAATAAAGTCCTTAAAATTATTTCACAATGCAAAGGAGATCATAAAAAGTTCATGATGTGAGATTCTTATTGCATGCATATTTAAAATACTAAAATTATCCCTAGTCATAGTATTAATAAGATGGGACATTATTAGTACAAATAGACTAGATACACTTTTTGACTTGGTCAAATAGTAGTTCACACAAGCTGTGAGTATGGTAATGCTTGGAGTTAACATGTGGATGCTTATTTGAGAAATAAGTACATTAGAGACGCAACATGAGATCTTCATATGGATACATAATCTATGTTAGTGAAATCATCTCATCATATTAGTAGGTGTAAGTATCTTCTAACTTGAGATCACTAAGGTTATCTTTAGTATCAAAGGTTATGCTTTGACTTTAGTGCTTTTACTTCACCATTACATAGCTAGGAGATTAGGTATAACTTGAGATACTTTAAGATAATTGAGTGATCAATAGAGGATTCACCACCCTATATTATAATGGGGAGTTTATCTTATAGATTTAATATATCCTTATTTAGGAAATCTTTGGCCAAAGAGAAATGCAAGTGTAAATGGGATTCACAAGGCCATGTTGGTAATAAAGATGTAAATATTAGAATTTAGGGCTTAATTAGAAATGCTTAATTAAGCATTAAGTTGACACAAGTCCATGCTCAAACCTAAATGAGATAAAGTGTGGTGAAAAGAGTAACTGCACAGTAATAGCATATGGAAGGGTTAAGTCAAACCACTTGACTTTTCTGACACTTAGGTAGTCTTAATGTGTGCTTAGACACCTTTCAAGACTCATAAACAAATGAATTATTAATTGGGAATTAATTATGGATTCATTGTGATTGAACTATAAGAATCCTAGTTGGACCAAAACTCTAATTCATTCTATACTAACAACGTGCCTCAAAAACCCATAGGGCCACACACTAAAAGAAAAGAGAGAAAATTCAAAATGTTTGAATTTTTTAATGATATAAGATATCATTAAAATATGAATAAAAGAGAAAAAAGAAATAATTGCACATAGAGCCTAATTTGCATGTACAAACTCAAAAATTAGGGTTTCTAAGGGTTGGGCCCTAAAGTCCCAAATATAGGTGTTTATAAAGGTGAAATTTAAATGGAATTTTTAAATTTTAAAAGGCTCATTAATCATACCATAAGCTAAACAAAATAAAGGCTTAATAAAGCCTTAAGCATTCAACCAAAGACAGGCTAATTGTGCAATGCACATAGCCCAATTCAAGGCTTATGTGCATGGTTTGTCCGGAGGCCCATTTGTGGGCCTCTTTTTGGGTGGGCTAGGTCAGATTTTTAAGGTTTAAAAATTTGACCTAGAGGGGCTTTTTCAAGCATAATTAGGCTCACTTTGATCATCTAAATAGTGAGCCACCATAGAAGCATTTTGCATATAGACACCTGCCTTGTACTACACGAAAACCTTTCTTTTCTCTTCATCTTCTCGAGTTCCTTACTAACGCCTAGGAATTCATGTAGCCTTCTCTTTAATCTTCTTGTGTGTATACCTTGGAGGTGTTCTTGATATGGATCATTGCGATTTATGACATCCAGTGAGGTGAGCAAAAGATAAGAAAACTACAGTCAACAGATAATAGTAAAATTCTCATGTTGCTAATTTATGTTATTTGTCTGTTTTAAACCCTTTAGTTCCCTTATCATTGTTTGGTTTTAACAAAAATTATAAAATTTACATTGTGCATGTCTCATGGAAACTAATAGTGGTATCAGAGTCTAGATCTCAAAAGATTCAAAACGGTTGAAAAATATGATTACAGTTGAATCTACATAAAATGCGATTTCATGATTTATTGGTTCTGTGACAGTTTTTTATTTTTATTTTATAGTTAAGATTAAATTAATGTGATTAATAATGATTTGGAATGATTTAAAAATCAGAAATCTTGGTCTATGATTTATTCAAATCGATTATGAATGAGGAATAATCCTTTTATACACATAAAAGGGTGTATGCACATAAGAGGTAGTGCTTTGTTCTTGATTTCTATGCTAAATGATTTAATTGCCATTTTTGTGATTTAATTAGATGTATGATAAGTTAAAATTATGATTTTAATTCTAATCATATGATACATTAAAATTAAATTGAATAAATTGGTGAAATAGATGAAACATCTATTCAAATTTTTGAGTGGGCAAAAATCCGAATAAGTGCAATTGTTATGCCACTTGTTTCATTTGTTTTCCAATAATTTTAGGACTGATTTTTTTATATATATGAGACATATATTATGTTAATTAAAAGTTTTTAAGTGGTAAAAATCATTTGCACGTGAATTGAATTCATAAACTTGCTTGATTGTCAAGATTATCACAATTTTGAATCGAATAATAGTCATTTTTGTTGGTTAGATTTACCTTGGCTTAAACAACTCAAGGAAAAATTTTAATTTGATAAAATTGATTATTATAGGTCCAAAAAGGTTCTAATGGCTCCTAGAGTTAATCTAAAATTGTGTGGGTCAAATTCACAGTCCAAGTTACAATCGGTTTTATGGTTCACTTTGAATTCGACTCTTAGTGATTTACTATTTAAAAACTTTTAATTAAAATTAAAATTCAATTGGATTGGATTTTTTATTTCTAGAAATATATGATAATTATCATCTTAAATTTAATTAAAATTTTGATAAGATGATTTTTGTCATATGATAACTGAATTCTACATGCAAAAATGAGATTTCTAGAGGGATTTAGACTTTGATCCTATTTAATTTGAAATTCTAATTGGACTAGAACTTTAAATTAAGATGAGGATTAAGTTTTTTTTTTTATCTAAAATGGATAAATGTTATCTAATTGGATTAGGATAAGAGGGCAAAGCTAAACGCATTTCTCATTCAATTTGGAATCTTGATTCTAAATGATAATACTTGTAATGTTTGATTTGTTTTGGATTCTAATTTGATTGGAACTCTTACAAATGGAGTAATGTAATTTAACAATTTAATGTGATTAACTATTTAAATTGCATGTTTAATTTGATTAAAGCTCCACATTACAAACATGTGTAACCAAATTGATTAAGATCATGAACCTAACTAATTTATAAGGATTTGTAATACTAGTAATCAACTGTAATCAATTTTTCAAGTTTTAATACGTGTAATGTATTAGAATCGCAGACTAAGGGTGTATGTTTGGCATGATGACTAGTTATGGAAAATGACCAATATAATTGATCACAATTGCATGAATTTTTTCTTCTGTAAATTAGGACTGCATGTCCAAACCTTTTCTCTCATTTCTATTGTATTTCTCTCCTTATCTAATTTTCCCCCACATGTAACATGAGGTCTTCTAAATAATTTTATAATGTAATTAGATTACATAGGATTGGAATAGGAAGAAGAAAGGTAAAGAAGCAAATAAAGGAGAAGGTCAACCAAGGAGGACCAATTGAAGAAATAGTTTGAATTATTTTAATTATTTCTTTATTGGGTTTCTGATTCATGCATACTACCTAGGTTTTGGCCTAAAATGATTTGTTTTGGCTCAAGAAATCAATGTAGTAAAAGTCTATAGGTAAATTATATATTTAATGTGATTAAATAGCATATCTATGATTTAATATGATTAAATATGCATGTGCATGCTAAAGCATGTGAATTGTCGTTACAAGAGCATACCAAAGTATGTAACCTATGTATGATGAGACTTAAAATGAAGAAATCCCTCAATTAGTAGTAAAACTTGTAAGCCTTCTGTTAATATAGTTTTAATTAGAGTTTTTCTTAGTATTGAGTTGTTGGGCTGACCTAAGCTCATGCTATGTCTAATATGTTATGACCATATTAATGGGTCCGTCTTAGACAGTCCATTAATTTGTTAAGCTAACTCAAGGCTAATGGGTTTAGAGGCAAGATTGGGAAAATGTGTATAGATACATGAACACTAAGAGTTAGTGACCCAATTATCACTATTGCATGCAAATGTAATAAGCATGAGATGCCTATCATTTCTGTTACAGGTTAGGTTGGTTGGGCCAACCTAAGGTTTTACCTTAATAAGATATAGGTATTGCTCACTAGTAAAACCATTAGGTTTTCTCAAATCAATGTTGAGGGCTATTGGTTCGCAATAAAATAGTGGGTGAAAATGTGTATTTTATTAAAAACCTTATAAAATGCATTCATGTACATAATCATGCACTAACATGTTCCTCAACCTTTACATATAGGAAAAATTGCATCATGAGTTCATCTAATCTTAACCTACGCACAATTCTTGATACTAATAAGTTGGTTAGGCCTAACTTCATAGAATGGCTTAGATATCTAAGAATAGTTCTCATAAGTGAAAATATTAGCATGTGTTGGAAAAGCCATCCCATTTGTCCCCAGTGACAATGTTGAAGCTAATGAAAATAGCTTATTTAAAGCATGTCGAGGACTCTAATCTAGCAAACTATATTATGCTAGCATTGATGTCCCCAGAGCTTTAAAAGCAACATGATCACATGGATACTCGCACCATACTGTTTCACCTCAAAGAGTTGTTTAAGGAGCAAAGTAAGACCTAAAGATATGAGATATCCAAGGCCCTATTTCACTACAAGATGGTGAAGGGGACTTCAACCGTTCAACACGGGCTAAAAATGAATGGGTACGTTAAGAGGCTCGCTACTCTGGGCTTCATTATGGATCATAAGCTAAGTACTAACTTAGTTTTACAATCATTGCCTGATAGTTATGCACAATTTATGCTTAACTATCAAATGAACAAGATCCATACAATGATCCCTGAGTTGGTGAATGTGCTGAAGCCTATTAAAGATACTATGAATAAGAATTCCAAAGTAATTATGGTTATTGATTCTTTTTCTTGCAAAAGTAAAAGGAGGAAGAAGAAAAAAAATGGATATAACTAAAGTGGGGTGAAGAAGGGAAAAAGGGAATAGCCTACTGCTACTGCCAAAGAGACTGGCCCTAAGGTGACTTATGTCCATCACAGTAAAATCGGTCATTAGAAGTGAAATTGCAAGGCCTATCTTGAGTCTCACAAGAAAGAGAAGCATGGAGATGCATCTACTTTAGGTATTCATGTTATTGAGATTAGTATTAGTACTACAATTGATAATCACATGTGGATATTAGATACTAGTTGTGGTTCTCATTTGGCCTCTGATTTGTAGGGACTAAAGAGCAATAGGAGGCTAAACAAAGGTGATGTGGACCTACACATGGCAAATGGAGCAAAAGTCATTGCATTAGCTATAGAAACATATTACTTAGATTTGCTTAAGGGATTAATATTAGAACTTAACAATTGTTATTATGTTCCTTCTTTAAAAAAGAATATTATTTCTTTATCTTGTCTTGTTGAACAAGATTTTGATATTTTCATTAGTAAGAGCAAAGGTTGCTCAGTCCTTAAGGATGACCAGGCAGTAGGCCTGCGCTTTGCACGGGGATATTTAATTATGTTATATTAATTAGTTGATTTATGAAAAAGATAAATAGTAATTTATATTTATTATATAATTTGCTACAATTTAAATTATTTGGAACGAAATAATATTTAAAATATAATTTATTTAACTGTGTTTTAATAATTTAAATAATTGAATTTTCTTAAAAATAAAAAAAATATTTTTACAAGACTTTAAAGAAAATGTTCAATACATAATAATATTATAGAACATTTTTTTTAGGAATTGATGGTTTTGTGGCTAAAGATGCAATTCTTAGAAATAACAATTTTATGGAAAAAAAATCATTTAACATTACTGTGTAGAAATATCCAATGCATAATAATAAGTTACAAATTACTTATTATGAATTTAGTAATAATATTCAGCACATCTTGATGAATTTCACGCTTCAAAATGTATTGTTGGTGCTGGTATGTCATCTAGAATGTAATGAGGATGGTATGGTTGGGTTGAAGCAATGTTTTGATACTGAGAGTGGGGAATATCATGTTGAGTCATTTGAAGTTACGATAAATGCTAATCATGATTTCTTAATCGCCAATTTATTCGCTCCAAAATGCGATCAATTCTATCCACTACATGGTTAAGAGAAGTTGTCCATTCTTTGAGGTCTTCCATTGTTATTTGGTTAAATATTGGCGGAGAGTTGACCTACAATAAATTTGTATTGGTCACCGATAGAAAGAAAGTTAATACCCTGGAAAAATAAGTTTGAAATTTTAATTATTAGCTAGTGTTTTAACTGCAACAAAATTGTTGGTGGACGACTCAAGGAAAGGCCAGTATTAAAAATATTAAGTTATTTTTTTCCTTCAAGTAGAATGTTTAAAAACTTAAATGTACAAAGCAAATAGGATATTCGTAATTGGTGTCGTAAAAGTAGTTGTACATTAATGGTGAAAAGTTTGAAAACTTACTGCATCGGTTGAGTGGTTTGCTTTTTTAGATGGCTGTTCTCTTGGGTGTTCTTCTATAGGAAATCTTGCCGACATTAAAGAATAAGATGAATTTGTTTTTGTCGAATCACTTGATATGTTGATGATTGATACTGGTGTGAGGAGCCCTTTTTGCTCAAATTCTGATTTCCATAATTTAAAAAACAATTTTGCTTCTCAATTTGATAAATGTGTTCGATCTAATGTTAATTCTATAGAGGGCAAACGTGGATGATAGAATTTGAAAATAAAATTATAATCTGCCATCTTGATGTTGTGTTGCTATGTGAAAGACGAGGGAATATTTTAAATTATTTATAGTTATTGACTGGATACGAATCATGACTTTTTATTTGTCCATAACCCTTGAATTTACAGTTAGTTAATATGAGTGTGTTAGATTTCTTAGGAGCAGTTTAAAACGATGTGAAAAATTGCAAGTATTGACAATGAACACGATGTTTCGATGGATAAAACATAATTTTTGTGGTGTGTTCTTTTTATTTTTATTACTGTTTATTTATTTATTTATTTAAATTATAAATTATAAATTATAAATAAGAATGTCTAAGTAGTTGGTAATTTTGTAGGTTTTTGATAAGGGGTCCAGGATAGAAATTTTGGTACATAAACTTCAATTAGTCAATTTTTTTATTTTTAAAAATTCGTTTATAACCTTTATAATTTTTTTGTAATGATTTGTTTTGTTATTACTAATTTAATATAACCGCTGTTCTATAATTATATTTATTTTCAATTTAATGATCAAATCATATTTATCTTCATTCATGTGAAGAAAAAATTGATAAGCTTTATGTATATAAAAATAAAATACTTATTTTATTGTAATTGAAAACACCTATTCTATATATGAATTTTTTTCGTAGATATGAATAAAAATATTTTAGTGGATTAAGTCACTAACAAAATACCATATGTGAAATATAACTATACCTTCACTATTTTCTAAACTATTTTATCATCATGGTGTTCTTCCATTGTCTTAGACCATAAATTTTTTCTTAGAGTTTGTTTTTGACGTTATGTATTTTTGGGAGGAAGCTAAGTTGTTTTTGGAAACTTTGATGATATTGGGAACAAAGGGTTAAATAATTCTCTGAAATTTATATTATTGATAGTGTGATCTCGTTTGGATTTATTTGTGAAAATTTTAATTTGAAAGAATTAATATCCAACAAAATAAACTGTAATTCATTAATCAATTTAACTTAATTAATAAAATATTAATAGTAGAACGGGTGACTGGGAAAAATTACTTATGAGGAAAGCTATACTGGAATGTGGATTTGTTAATATACTTGAAATGTGCAAAATAATTCAGTTTAATTATGATTTATTTGTCATATTGTTGACTTTTTATTTATTTGTCTGTAGAAT
>CANXYI012294748.1:0-16108 GCA_948208565.1 Hura crepitans | reverse complement strand
ATTGAAAGAAGAAGAAAAGAACTAGAGAGGTTTGGGAGGGGGAGTGCCATCAACCAAAAAGGGAGATGAGGAAGAAGACACCATTTTGCTTTTGACAAAAATCAATTAATTTGACCCCTTTTATAGGTTAATTAATCCTTTGGCCCAAATTCTCCTTCTTTACATCTAATAACCCTTATTAATCCTTTCAATTTCCATTCTTTTAAAGCATCCTCCCCCTCATTTTAATCTTTAAATAACACTTTTATATGTCTCATAAAATCTCTTTAAACATGGCTTAAAAGCCTTAAAAAAAACCACGCTCAAAAAATTTGAAATACTAATAAAATAATACTTTTTAACATAGCCTGATTCTTAGAAAATACTTCTCACTGTTCAAAAATTCCAATTCCAACGTCAATAGACTATTTAGAATATTTAATTATTAGGTTGTATTGATCCTAAACTTTTGACCAAAAATGAAATATTTTATAGCCTAGCTTACACTGGCCCACTATTCATAAAACACTGCTATAAAAACTTTGTTATCACTTTTAACCATTCTAATGACTTCATTTTCACTTCAAATTTTACCTAAAATTCTATTATGATTAATACTTCCACTTAATTGTATTAAAGTGACTTAGGTCTCAAAAAATATTACTCACATCCCAAGAAATGCTATTCATAATCTCAAATTTATCGGGTATTACATTTATTCCCCTCTTAAAAAGAATTTTATCTTTAAAATTACCTGGATCAAATATATGTGTATATTGTTATTTCATCTGGCTTTCCCTTTCCCTGGTCACTTCTTTTATGTTGTGATGTCTCCATAACACTTTTACTAGTGGCATTATTTTATTTCGTAACTCCTTAACTTCTTGAGCCAAGATCTTCATTGGTTCTTTTTCATAAGACAAATTCGATTGTATCTCAACTTCCTTTATTGCTTGCACATGAGAAGGATCCAATCTCTACCTCCTTAGCATAGGTACATGGAATACATCATGGATCTATTATAATTTTAAAGGCAAAGCTAGCTTGTACATCATTGTTTTAAAATGCTCCTTTATCTTATACTGACCAATAAACCTTGAAATTAACTTACCTTTCTTTCCAAATCATAGAATTTTATTCCATGGTGATGCTTTGAGAAAAACCCTATCTCTAACCTCATATTTTGTATCTTTCCACTTCTAATCAGCATCTGACTTTTGCCTATCCAATGTAGCTTTTAACCTTTCTCGAATAATCTAATTTTTTTCTCGATATCTTTGATCAAATCTAGCCCCCATCATTTTATTTTCACTTAACTCGCTCTAAATAGAGGTGTTCTACACTTCATTCCATATGAGCTTCATATGGTGCCATACCTAAACTTGTTTGATAGCTGTTGTTGTAGAAAAACTCTGTTAAAGAAAGATATTAATCCTAACTTCCTTTGAACTCTATGGCATAACTTCTCAACGTATCTTCTAACACCTAACAAACATGTTTTCATCATAAGCATATAATCAACTTGGTATTAAAGTCACTTAAGTACTAAAGTTACTTAAATGGCCCTTTCAGATTAACCATCTGTCTATGGATGGAAAGCCATACTAAAGCTGAGTTAAGTGCCTACGACATTGTGAAGCTCTTTCTAAGACCTCGATGTGAACCTCATATCTTAATCCGATATGATAATAAAATGCAATTCGTGCAATCTTACTATCTCATCAATGTACAATTTTATAAGCTTTCTAAAGAATAATCCATTCTCTCTAGTATAAAATGAGTAGACTTGGTCAAACTATTTACCACTACCCATACTACATCACACTTACTTCTAGTCATAGGTAGTCCAAACACAAAATCCATGGTAACCTTATCCCATTTTCATTTTAGAATTACTATAGGATGAAGCAACCCATATGGTATTTGTTGCTCAGCCTTAACTTACTGATAAGGCATTTGGTCACAAACTTAGCCACATCTCTCTTCATGTCATGCCACTAATAAGAAGGGTTTAGTTCTTGGTACATTTTGGTGCTACTAGGATATATAACATAAGGTGTATTATGAGCTTCTCATAAGATTTGACTCTTTACATCTTTCACATCAGGCACACATAGATGATCTTGATAGTATAAGTATCCATCATTTTCTATCCATACCTAGAGAACCTCCACTTTTGGATAGAACTTATGATATTTATAATCTTGCCATCTCCTTTTTTAGCATTTTTAGCTTCTTAAAGAAGACTTGGTTTGATCTATAATTCTAATAACGAATCTCCATCATTCATAAGTTTTAGCTTGATTCTTATAGCTCTCATAAGAGACAAACTTTCTGCTTAAAGCATCTACTACCTCATTAGCCTTGCCAAGATGGTAATCAATCAAACAATTATAATCTTTTATCAATTCCATATATTGGCATTGTCTCAAGTTCAACTCTTTTTAGGTAGGTATATACTTCAAACTCTTATGGTCAGTGTACATATAGAACTTCTCTCCATAAAGGTAATGCTGTTAAATCTTTAAAGCAAACACTATTATTGCCAACTCAAAATCATGCGCTAGATAATTCTTTTCATAAAGCTTTAATTGCCTAGAAGCATAAGTAAACACCTTGCTATCTTGCATCAAGATATATCTAAGCCTATTCAAAAAAGCATCACTGTAGATTGTAAAATCCTTCACTGACACTAGTTGTACAAGGATTAGAGTTTATATCAACATAACCTTTAGCTTATTAAAACTCTCTTGACATTTGTCATCCTAAACAAACATGACATTCCTCTTCAATAGTCATGTCAATAGTACTGCAATTAACTCTAAGAAACTCCTTATCTTAGTTATGGCTTCCATCCTAGAATTATTTCAATCTTGTTGGGATTAACGATAATATATTTAGCCTGCTACATGTCCTAAGAAAGAAACTTTATAAGGCCAAAACTCACACTTATTGAGCTTGGCATAAAGCTTCTTATCCTTCAATATTTGTAACCTAACTCTAAGATGTTGTTCATGATCATCTCTATTCTTGAAATACATCAGAATGTCATCAATAAACACCATAACAAATTGGTCTAGATATAGTTTAAAAACTATGTTCATCATTTCCATAAAAGCTACTAGAGCAATTGGTAAGCCCAAATAGCATTACCAAAAACTCATAATGTCCATATCTAGTTCTAAAGGATATCTTAACAACATTTATTTCCTTGACTGTCAACTGATAGTATCTAGACCTTAGATTGATCTTAGAGAAAACACTTGCTCATTTGAGTTAATCAAACAAATCATCTATGCAAGTCAATAGATACTTGTTCTTAATAGTTACCTTGTTCAATTGTCTGTAGTCTACACATAATCTCAAAGAACCATCCTTCTTCATCATAAATAACATCGGTTCTCCCCATGGTGATACACTCAGTCTTATGAAATTCTTATCAAGTAGTTCTTACAATTGAATCTTTAATTATTGCAACTTTATAGGTGTCATTTTTAAATAGCTATAGACATTGGTGTTGTAGCAGGTAAAACTTCTATCCCAAACTCTAACTCTCATGTTGGTGGTAACCCTAGTAAGTTCTTAAGAAAGACATCTATAAATTCTAACACCACTGGCATTTAACTCATATTCGGTTCTTCTTTTTTGGTGTTATACACATAAGCCAAATAAGCTTGACAACCTTTTCTTATCATTCACCTAGTAGTAACTACAAAAATGACATTAGTCATGAAGCCTAATATTTCTCCTACAACCATAATCTCTATCTAATCTATTGTACAAAAGGAAATCATCTTTTATCTGCAATCCACCATTATATGGTGCTTAGATAACTAGTCCATGCCTACGGTCAAATCAAACTCTTCAAATGGTAGTTCGATAAGATTGATAGTAAACAAATGTCCTTAGATAGACAAAGGACATTCCTTATAAACTCTATTATCTATCACATCTTACCCTATCAGATTACTAACTAAGATATCTATATCAAGCTGTTATGACTCTAACCTTTATCTCATACCTATGCAGTGTATATGTACAAATGAGTAAAACCTAGATCTATCAAAAATAAATAGAAGATTAAAGAGGTAGAAGGTATCAACAATAACTTCAAGGGAATCTGAATCTTTACATGCCCAAATAGCATACTGCTTAGCCAGTACTCTTCTCTCAAATATGTCTATGGTCTCAATCTTACCCCTCTGATCTCCTTTAACTCTATCACTTATATCTCTCTATTGACCTCTAAACTCAACTTGTAAAGAATCTTGCATCTGTGCAAGCACTCTAAGATTCTTCGGATAATCCTTTTGATAATGGCCTTTGGAGCCACATCTATAACATGCTCCTAGTAAGGTCTTTCTGCAAACACCCTTTTACCACTTGCCACAATGTTCACACTTCTCTATCGATGCACTCCTAGCTATAGAAGCAAGAGCATTGACTACTTATATCTATTGTTTGGACACTATCTCTAGAACCCTAACCAGACATTTAGGTCTGGCCCTACCTCTAGAATTGTTATTGTTTAGTATGTTCTCCTTTCTGCTTCTTTTCTAAAGTCAGAGTTGAGTTAGCTT
The DNA here is from genome assembly GCA_948208565.1 of Hura crepitans. Classification (NCBI taxonomy): domain Eukaryota; kingdom Viridiplantae; phylum Streptophyta; class Magnoliopsida; order Malpighiales; family Euphorbiaceae; genus Hura; species Hura crepitans. Next base: position 11,549 of record CANXYI012294748.1, on the reverse strand, counting down.
GACCTTGTCTATACGACCTTTTCTTTTAAAAGAGCTCTCTTCTTTCTTCCAGAATCTGTTCAACTGTGTGACATGCTATAACCAAAGTGAAAAATTCCCTGAGCTTCATTAGGGCTATCTGAAGCTTAATATCAAAGTTAAGCCCTTTTTCAAATCAGTTACACCTATCTGCCTCTGTGGCAACAATCTCTTTAGCATACCGACTCAACTTAGTGAAGTCCTTCTTATACTCAGCTATGGTTTTATTTCTCTACTTCAAATCAACAAACTCTTATCTCTTCTTATCTAGATAATTCTCAATAAGATATTTCTTCTTAAACTCTATTAAAAAGAAATCCCATGTCAAGTTTTCTTGTGGTTTATGTTCTATAAGGGCATCCCACCATTTGAATGCTTTGTCTTGTAACAAAAGAGGTTGCACATATCACATACTCTTTTGGGGTACACCTTAGCTACTGCATAATTTAGATTGTTCTCTCTAGCCAATACTCTGCCTTTGTTGGATCATCTAATCCCTCATCGAAAAAGTCTTTAACCCTATCTTCTTGATCTGCTCTAGATATGTCTTTTGAAGAGCTTGTAAGGCTGGTGGTTATACCAATGGTGGTGGTGCAACTACTATAGTAGCTTATCTTAGGAGTTTAACCATCTACTCCAACAAACGAGTTATGCTTGAGTAGTTTGTCATGCAGCATTGGAAGTTGATGTCCCTATCTTAGAAGGCTTAGTAAATAAGGTTGTTGTATGACTTCTTACTTCTTTAGCACCACCTTGAGGTATAGATTCACTTATCTTTAATCAATAGGAAAAAGGAACATATTATAAGCCTTAGTAGTGTCTAATTATGTGATGCATGATTTTAGACTCTAGGCACTCATATGTGACTCTTATATACCAAAGAACACTTAAACCAGAACTCTTGCACCACCAAATGTGACACCCTTTACCCATTCCTATTGTTAGACCCGAATAAAGATCGACACATATACCGATATCTAAACTACCCTTATTGAAAACCTGTATAAATTAAAAAAAATTTTAAAATTTGAACATGTATGAACTTTTAAAATCTTGACTTAATGAAAAGCTTCTTTAGATTTCAAAAGAATTAGAGAAATATCATGTCAAAAATCCAATAGCATAACAACTATACCAGGAAATTATCCCCAAAATGAATAATAACCTGTATGTCAAAAACACTTCAATAATCTCATTCAATAGCTATTTAACACAATTGGATCCTTCTGATCTAACCAAAATTCTTAACAACGCATTCTAATCAAAAAATAAATCTCAAAACATATACATGATAAAATCCAGTATAAACTATTTAGATACACATTTTGAAAGTAATATGTTTAATAGAGGTTACAAAATAATTTAAAAACTAGTTTAGGTCTCATTCCCTTTATTCAACATATGAATATACTACTATAATAACATCGCATGATTTACACAAAGGAAATTAAAACATCAAAAGAAATGTTATATCTTAATCTACACAGCTATTAAGGCTTTCAACTTCTATCTGTATCTTTAACCTATGCATTGCAAAAATAACGATGCACTATATAGTATATGTACACATATACATCTAAACACTCATTTTCATAACCAACATACTTAAATCATATCATAGATATCATAATCATGTCATGCATACTTTAGTTATATCATAGTATCATAATCATATCATGCATACTTTAATCATATAATGTGTTATTCATGTTACGTGATCAACATATACTATCATCATAGTATCATTCATTCCTACATGTTGTGACATGTGCACACATCATGGCCTTATTTTGAATTATCTTATTATAACAACAATTACATCATCCTTTGATTTATCCAATTTGCCTATATACAAGAGACATCTACCCGAAATTGGATATTAGGAATTGGTGACCACAAAAATCCAAAATAGTGACCACAAAGGTCTCAAATGGTGACATGAAGGTCTTAAACAGTGACTTAAAGGTCTTGATACGATGACTATAATGGTCTCGAATAGTGACTAGTAGGTCTCAATACAAATCATAGCTTGAAGGCAAATACGGTGACCTATAGGTCTCAACAGCACCAAAGTGCCCTAGCAACTGCTAATCTCTCTAATTGACTAGTTAACCTATCCAAGCTAACTTGTTTAAATATATGGGTCATCACCATTTTGCATTTGGTTTTGCCTTTTTAAAGTAGCTTAAGTAAATTTTAATAGTTATTTGGTTAACACATGACCTTAAAAGAAAATTAAGGTCTTTTATTTCTTAATTCCATTTAAGTTATCAAACATGCCTCATCAACATATTAATCTTTACATAGATTATATATCACATGCCATAATTAATAGCCATTATCATAAGCCATATGCATATATCCTTGCATTAAGTTCCATATTCATCATGCTATGTCAAAATGGCTTATAAACCACTATATCCACTCACAATATGTGATTAGGCCATTTAGCCAAAAGGAGCCACCAAACACCATCATGTAAATCTTGATCAAAGTTATATAACATATTGTCATTTATATAGTATATCTCATATCATAAGCATACCACTTAACTTAGCATGCAACAATAGCCATATCAATATGTCAACATTTACAGAGCAAAATCATCATATTATTGTAACTTTAGATTTGATACGTGCACAGTTGTTATTTATCATGCACAACATGTTCATGAAAATTCCAAAACTTATGATTTAGACAACATACATCTACTCTCAAAATTATAAGAGTTTTTACCATTATAACAATCACAAGCCTTAGTATTCATTGATGCCTTTAAACTTCACAACACTAAACCATAACATGTCTCATTTATATCTATACAAGCATAATTGTTCAAATGTACGACAACTTATAAAAATATCAAAGTGACTGTAAGACACCATATGGCCAAACTCATTCATTTAACATATATTATGCAAATTTTATAATTTACCTTTAAGTTAGTGCATATTTTATACATTGTTACACTAATGTCATCATTATAATAAGCCAACATTCACTTTAGGCATTTTTAGCCATCACATACATAACATATGCTTATCTTATTTTCATCATTCCAAAGCATCATTAAGTATATGTAATATCTCATCTGACATTTAGCATGCATAACAAGCTATTAATTAAAATAAAACATCAACTACAAGCATATAACACATCCTTTAACTCATAAATTTACAAATACATAATATATTATATTGAATACATTTACTTTAGGGCTTATTTACACCTAAAAAGCTCTTTTAAACCTTTTCTTTCCCTTTAGACTTACTTGGTCCTTCTTTTTCCATATAATGTACACCAAAAACTTAATAAAAAAACCATATAAAATCTAACACACATCTGAAACTCAATCTAACCTTAAGTATATCTTATGTAACTCTTAAGGGACCTTAGAAAAATATAAGATCAAAGAAATAAACTCTTCTTCAAAAAAAATATATCACTATTCACCCTAGACCTTACCTTTAAAATTCTTCTAATCTACTAATGATTTTTGTTTTTCTCCTTATAAATAAGCCTTAATCCATGTCAAATGATGTTTAAATAGTGTTTAAAAGTGTGAAATTGAAGGAAAAAGAAAAGAAATAGAGAGGTGTGCGAGAGGGAGTGCCATTGGCTAAGAAGGGAAATGAGGAAGAAGAAATTATTTTGCTTTTGACCAAAATTAAGTAATTTAACCCTTTTATAGGTTAACTAATCCTATGGTCCAAATTCTCCTTCTTTACGTCTAATGACCCTTATTAACCCTCCCAAATTCCATTATTTTAAAATATCCTTCCCCTTATTTTAATCCTCAAATAACACTTTTATATGTCCCATTAAATCTCTTAAAATATAACTTAAAAGCCTTAAGAAAACCATGCTTGAAAAAATTGAAAAATAGACAAAAATAATACTTTTTAACCTAGCTCAATTTTTAGAAAATACTTTCTGTTGTTCAAAAATTCTAATTCTAATGCCAATAGACTAGTTGAAATATTTAAGCATTAGGCTGTATTAATCCTCAATTTTTTTGAGCAAAAATGAAATATTTTATGACTCAGCTTACACTAGGTCATTATTCATAAAACACTACCATAAAAACTTCACTATCATTTTTAACCATCTTAATGACTATGTTTTCACTTTAAATTTTTCTCAAAATTATATTATGGCTAAAACTTCTATCCGATCTTGTTAGGATGACCCAGGTCTTAGGAAATACTATTCACATCCCATGAAGTACTATTCATAATCCCAAGTTTATTGGGCATTACACCAATCACAATAAAATCCCACCTCTAAAGAATGTATTGGTGATCAAATTAGGCCTACCAAAAGAATTTATATTATACCCATTTATTAAAGTAAGGGTGAGTGAAAGAAAAGTTGTTATATTATAGCTTAACATTTGGGACAATGATGAAGAAGAGGAAGCTGATAACTTCGAAGATGAAATAAGTAATGAAGAATCTTCTAAAGTGAAAGGTGTCACTCGATGTGGGAGATTCTATAAGGAAAAAGAGAAGGATTGAGAAGCTAAAAGAGAAAATGTCTTGCCAAAGGAAGAAGAAAAAGACTTAATTTTAAGGCAGTTAAAGAAACTCAAGCACATGGGAGTGTATAAGATCTTTTGATAGCCTCTAAAAAATATATAGAAGCTTTAATAAAGGTTTTAAAAGCCATGTGTACTAAAACTACTACCACACTTGAAAATTTGGTTAATTCCATAGTGAATAAAACCATAGTTCCTATCTCTTTCTTTGATAAGGACCTCTTGATGGAAGGAATAGACCATAACAAGCTTTTATACATTTAAGTTGAAGTCAAAGGGAAATACATGATGTGTGTTATGGTAGATGATGGTTCTACCATAAATTTCATACCTTCAAGGTTTATAGGAATCCTCAAACTAAAAAAAAGAATTAGAGGTATCTGACATGGTAATTCAAGCTTATAATGATACCAAATACAACACAGAAGGAATATTTACTACTGTAAAGGTAGGAACAATTGAAAGTGAAGTTACCTTCATTATTTTAGATATACCCATGACTTCTACCATGCTCCTAGGGTATCTATAGTTTCAAAAACTTAGTGGAGTACTATTTACACTTCACTATATGATCAAATTTCCTTTAAACAATAAAGTAGTAGAGATAAAAGCTTCAGTAGTAGGTGATGCCATCGAAAGCCTACACTTAGAACAACCCCCATTGTTAAGATTATGAGTAGCCATGATATATGAAGATGAGATGGATCCTCACATATAAAGCATAATGACAAGATTCAGCTTCTTTTTAGGAATGAATTTAGGTAAGAATGGTAAAGGAGTTCCCACTTTCCCAGATTTCAAAGGTCAAACACATAGGAAAGGATTGAGATATAAAGAGAAGGACAAGTTGCCTAGATAAAGAAATAAGTTAAATGATTTCATCATTAATGGTAATAATAATTTTTTTATTGTCTCACTAAAAATTATACAAATCAATAGCATACTTAACCCATATTCAAAATATTTGCTAATTTGATAGCTAATCAAAGAAGGGAGGAACCAAGATTGAGAGGCAATAAGGAAGAGATCATGAGGATGGATTACTTAGCCTTAAAGGACCAATGATTTGAAAAGATCCTAACTCCATATGTGATCACTGCCACCCGAGACTTTATTCAAGACTTTATAAATAATAGATTAGATAATGTAATTAATAGTGCTTTAGATGATTTCCCTTTACAATTAGATTTGTTTGATGATAATATATGCACCTCAAAGATTAAAAAAGCCGATTATAATTTTGCTTACTTGTTTGACATCTCGCCTGATGGCACTATGCATTATGATGATCATCTAATAAACATGTTAATTATTAATTATATCCATGCATAATAATTTAACTTAGGAAATAAACAAAACCCTAAGGTCATATTTCTAGCGGATGACTTAATTGTAGAAGAAAGAAAATTAGTAGAGGAAGTATTAAGGAAATACAAAAAGGTATTTACTTGGTCTTATGATGACATGCCTAAAATAAATGGAGACATAGCCTAACATTACATCCCTACCTACCTTGATGCCAAGCTCATAAGATAAAAACTACAAAGGATAGAATTGGAATAGGCCAAGAAAAACAAAGATGAAGTAAAAATGAAAATAGAAGCAAACTTCTGAGATAAAGTGGAATTTCCCACTTAGGTTGTCAATATAGTGCCAGTACCAAAGAAGGATAGTCGCATAAGGATGTGTGTTAATTATAAAGATCTAAGCAAAGCTTGTCAAAAGGATGACTTCCCACTCCTACATGTAAATGTGCTTATAGATAATGCCACCTTGCACACCATGTATTCCTTAGTAGATAAGTTATTAGGATACAACCAAGTCCTCATGGCAATTATAGGTAAAATAAAAACCACTTTAATCATTGAATGAGGTATCTATTACTATACAGTGATGCCATTTGGACTAAAAATGCTAGAGCCACATATCAACATATAGCCCCTACCTTGTTCCTTGATATGATGCACAAAGAAGTGGAGGTGAATGTAAACAATATGATAATGAAGTCCAAAACTAGAGAAGGTCATATGGAAGCCCTAAAGAAATTTCTAGTTAGAATAAAAAAGTACAACTTAAGGCTTAAGCCAAAGAGTGCATATTTAGAGTCACTTTAAGCAAACTTCTAGGATATGTAGTAAGCCAAAGCAACATAGAAGTGGATCCTAAAAAGTGAAAGTTATCTGAGAAAAACCTACAGCTAAAACTGAGACTAAGATCAGAGGATTTTTGGGAAAACTTCAATACATCTCTAGGTTTATCATTAAGCTCACTTCTGTATATGAACAGTCTTTAAGATACTAAGGAAGAATCAACCATTAGAATGAACCAAGGAGTGTTAAGAGGCATTTGAAAATATTAAAGCCTATTAATGTCACCTTCTATATTGCAACCACCACAACTTGGAAAAGCCCTCATTTTGTATTTAGTGATCAAAAAAGAATCAGTAGGGGCAATGCTCATATAAAAAGATAATAAGGGAATAAAAATGCAATCTATTATGTCAGTAAGAAATATCTATCATATGATGTCAAATATCATAAGGTAAAAAATACATGTATTACTATGGTTTTAGCAATTAAAAACTTAAACCATTATTTCCAATCCTATAAAGTGATTACAGTTACAAGGTTAGATCCATTAAAATATCTATACTCAATTCCTTCATTTTTTAGAAATTAGCAAAATAGACAATAATTCTACAAAAGCACAACATATAGTATGTCATAAGAAAGATGATAAAAGGAAAGGTCATAGCTAAATTTTTGGCTTAACAATCTATTACGAATGACTCTAAATGGGAAATAGAGTTCCCTAATAAACATCTAGGGGCAATAAGCATATGAAGATGGTAAATGTTCTTTAATAGACCAATAAACCAAAATGGAGCAGGCATTAGAGTAATATTGTTACCACCCAAATAATAACTAATTCTATTAGAGAAAAGGCTTAAGTTCAAGGTAACCCATAACATGGCCGAGTATAAAGCCTAATTATTTAGTGTAGAATCTCTTAAAGCTTTAGGAGTAAAAGATGTAGAAGAGTATAAAGCCTAATTATTTAGTGTAGAATCTCTTAAAGCTTTAGGAGTAAAAGATGTAGAAGTATAGGTGGATTCTATGCTAGTCACTCATCAAGTAAAAGGCAAGTGAGAAATAAAAGAAGATTAAATTAAGACCCTATGTTGAAGCAATCAATAACACTAGGTGAAAATTCTCTTTCATGCAATTTCATTTTATTACTAAGGAAGAAAACTAGTTAACTGATATATTAGCATGCCTAGCAAGTGTATGGGAGCACAATGGAAAATTAGAGTCACAACTTATAGTGACAACTTCATCTTTTTCACCATTATACGAGTTGAAGGAAGTCAAAATGTTTCAAATAGAAAGAAATAAAAGGAAATATCCATTTTACCATACCATCAAAAATTACCTTAAAAATAGGGAATTTCCAAAGGGAATTAGCAATAAAGATAAAATGTCACTAAAATAACTTGCTTCCTAATTCTTATACTTTAGTGGATAGCTCTACAAAAGATAGTCAAATAGAATACATTTTAGGTGTATAAATAAAGAAAAAGCCAAAAAGGTCATGAAAGAAATGTATGTTGGAACATGTGGTCCACATATGAATGGTATGGCACTAGCAAAAAAATATTTAGACAAGATAGTATAAAGTCATATTGCTTCAAATTTGTTAAAAAATGCCATAATTGTCAAATTCACACCAATCTCAAACATATACCACCACCAATTTGTGCAATTTATCATCACCTTGGCCTTTGTCACTTTTCCAAATAGGTAAAAGCCCAATCTTTTAGTCAATTAAGGGCAAAAAAATGAGGAATTTCATTGAAAGTCAAATCATCTAGGTATGAGGTGCCTCACCATATGGTAACTAATAATAGTGTCTAATTCCAATGTGCAACTAAAAGCCTATTTGAAAAATATAGGATTTAACACCACAGGTCATCCCCATATAAACCCCAAGACAATGAAGCTGTAAAAGCAGCCAATAAAATCATAAAAAAGATATTGGCTAAAATGGTAGATAATTATAAGAACTAGGTAGAAAAATTGCTTTTTACTCTTTGGGGATATAGAACAACCATCAGAACATCCACTGGTGCAACACTTTATTCTTTAGTATATGGGATAAAAGTTGTACTACCAATAAAATTAAAAATAAAGTCCTTAAGGGTTCTTCTTAAAGCCAACATTCCCAAAGCAAAATGGATAAGGAATAGATATGATGACTTAGCTCTCTTAGATGAGAGAAGATTAAAAACTTTACACCATAACCAACTATTTAATAGGTCAGTTAAGCCTTATAAAATCAAGAAAGGAGATCTGGTCCTAAAATAGATAAGGACAAATTTGCAAGATCCGAAGGGCAAGTTTAAACCTAATTGGGAAACCTCATTTATGGTTAAACATCTTTTAAAGAATAGAGTAGCAAAATTATCAGACATAGAGGGAAACAAGTATTAAGAACCAATCAATGTGGATTGTTTGAAGAAATACTTCACCTAAAACATGTGCTGGTAGCACCCCCTTTTTAGATTCTATATTGTACGGGTAAAAGTTGCTATTTTGCATGATTGCTTTAATAATTATTGTAATACCTTAGTGTTGCTTAGGAGAAGATGATTATATAGGTAAGAAAAGTTAAAATTTGTTTCCTTTTCTTTATGATTGGTGAATGATTATACGATGGTGAATTGTGCAAAGAATTATTGGAATAAAAGTTATTAATTATTCTATAAAATAAAAAATTATAATAAAGAAGGAAATCTTACTTGCTGCCAAAAATCACAAACTAAAATATCCACTACATTATGCTAAATTTAAGAAAATAAAAGAATAAAGTCTCAAAAAATTCTAGTAATGATGCTTCAAGCTTGAGCAACTCCTAGCGGAGCAGTCACAAAAGCCTAACCTCTTATTTTGATGATCTACCTATGACTTGTAAGCATTAGAAGAGGTCAAAACGAGGGCTTCATTCACCTCTTTAAAAGTAATGGTGTCTTGCATAAGCCACAAGGGTCATATCTTAAACATATCAGGTTTAAGTTCAACCCTTTAATAACCACTCCTCATGGTAGACAACTCGCTAGGAATAAGGATATGTTGATAATGAATTGGCACCTCAAATAGGAAGGTGTATACTAGCTAATCTTTTCAAAACCAAGCAAAACCATAGCTCCTTTATGAAAAAGAAGAGTAACATAGTCTAATATCCACTAAGGACAAGTAAAATGGATGGCATTATAAGTAGGCGTTTACATAAACTGGACCCAATCCTTAGTATTATTTCGAGTAATATGGATCTGCCTATGAGTGTAAATCCTAAGTTGATACCCCATAGATTCTCCTTGAGGAAAAGTATCATCAATTTCACTTAGAGCCATAACAAAAGGAGTAATAAGTTAATAGTAAAATAAGAAGTAGGATTATGGCATACCTTGTCTAAACCCAACAAAGTTTTAGCCAAAATCAAGAGAACTAGGTTGACACCTCTATGAAAGTGATGAAGAAAATCGGTCACTAGAAATTCACCCTTATTAGAAGGGCTAAACAATAAGAATTGGTAGATGAAGCAATAAGCTATGGTAGTTCTCCTTACATTAGGGTGATCATTCAAAAATAACAACCTCTACAAATTAAGTTGGCAGTTCTTAATCAATAAATTAGCATATTAGGGTGGATCTAACCTAAAAATAGGATTCAACTAAGTAGGATATGGTGTATATATATCAGGCACAATTAAAAAATGATTACACTAATAAGAAAACCCTATAATAGCTTGAAATTCCTCAATGAAAGGGCAAATTTCTTAAGGACCAAAATGAAAACATGATCCTTAGAATCATAACATAATTTTGAGTGAAATTTGGATGACATATTATTTAGGCACTTTCAGATTAAAATTTCTCATCCCCAGCGGAGTCGCCACTGTAAAGAATTATGATATTGTTATAGAGGATGAGTGGTTAGTGGAGTCACCTCCTGGCCTCTACAACAAGACCTCTGATCTTCTGTACTAGAAAGGTTCAAAATTTCAGATCTTATTTATGCCCCAATAATATATTGTCCAGGTATATTGTAACGTTTATAAGTCCCTTATCAATCAAGCATACAACATTCTTAATTTTAAATTGCATCACTTTTCATGTAAAGAAGTAAATTGCAATATCTATGAAATATAATCCATATATGTACATCGAAAAAATGGGTCATTCATTATTTGTTAATTGACCTGAAAACTACCCGTAATTCTATAGGAATTAGCAGTAATTGCCTAACTCCCATCTCCAGAAGATTGGCCCTTATTGAAATACATTTAGTGATCGTGACTTTTGATTAAGGAAATACAAATCCATTTTTATTAGAAAACATTGGTTAATTATATATAAAACAGTTTGATGTGAAAGTTAGGTTTTAACACATAAAATAAGTTATTTACTAACTATTACAACCCCAAAGTAAACAATAAAGTGTAAATAATACAAAACCAAAGAGACAAATTATAACACTAAAATGGTCTTGCATCTACATCGCCTAGTCCGTGCGGACGTCAAGGAGGTCTATTCTTAGTCCGTGCAAACTATCTCCAAAGAAGGGTTAAGTCTGTTCCATCTTTCAATCTAGCAAGGGAACTCAATTGATAGCTCAGAAAACAACAAAGCCAAATGAGGTTAGACTAGAGGTATATGAGCATTGGTGCATGACAAATAAAATATGAACATATCTATAACAACTTAATTAAAGGCTATTGATTATACAAACAAAGCATACTCTAGAGAGCTATCATACAATCCATCATGTATAAGTTTATGTGGACGTATAGCCCTTGTGACAGGGAGTCCATGCAAACTACCTTTCAGTCTCATGCACACAATCACATGCTTTCAATATTAACATATGAATATATTAATTCACATCAATCAACTATCATATAGCAAAGTGCCTTGAAATATAGAATCATGCTTACT
>CANXYI012294731.1:0-10009 GCA_948208565.1 Hura crepitans | reverse complement strand
AACATAATATGTTGAGATACCTTCAGATGGCACCATCTTTGGTAGGGAAAATGAGTAAATGGCTTCTCTTACTTTAAGAATTTGACATTCAGTACATAACAAGGAAGACCACAAAAAAGTGGGTAGTCACAAATTTTTTAGCCAATCATCCATTAGAAAGTGAGCAGTTGGAGTTCGAATTCCTACATGAAAACCTAAACCCAATTGTAGTTTAAGGATGACAGATGTATTTTGATAGGGTAGTGAATAGTAAAAAAGCAGGAGTAGGAGTAATTTTAGTAACCCCTAGAGGAGAAAACTTGCCACTAGCTAAAAAGTTAAGACACAGAGTCACGAATAACATGGTAGAGTATGAAGTCTACATATTTGGAATTTAAGCATTATTGATTCTTGGTGCGAAAATAGTTGAGGTATTCAGAGATTCATCATTGGTAGTGTATCAAACCACTAATGAATGGACTATCCATGAAGAAAGATTAATGCCTTATGCAGAGTACTTGAGATCTATCAGTGGACAATTTGAAATGTGCACCTTCTGTCATGTTCTGAGAGATGAGAATTAGCTAACAAATGTATTGGCCACCCTATTCTCTATGTGGGATAATCCAAAAGGGGTAATCATGAAACCAATAATTGTTTCAAGTTCTAAAAATGCTTGCTATGAGATAGAACAGATAATGGAAATAGAGTAAGAGAAAGATAAGCCATGGTTTTATGATATCTAAAATTACTTAAAGAATAGAGACTTCTCTAAAGAAGCCACATACAAAGACAAAAGGGTATTAAGGAAGCTATCAACTAAGTTCATTAGTGTAGATGGGGTCATATGTAAAAGGCAAGTAAATAGTCTCTAGCTCAATTGCTTAGAGGAAAGAGAAGCAAAAAATGTCGTGAAGGAATTTAATGGAGGGTCTTATGGAACACATATGAATGGTTTAAGGCTAGCCAAAAAGATCATGTGCCAAGGATTCTTTTGGCTTATGATGGACCATGATTGCTCAAAGTACATGTAAAGTTGCCATAAGTGTCAGTAGTATAGGGATTTAAGACATGTGCTAGTGTTAGAACTTCACAGTTTATCATCCCTTTGGCCATTTGTTACATAGTGGATAGACATAATTAGAGAGATACATCCAACATCCTTGAATAGGCATCGTTTTGTTGTGGTTGCTATTGATTATTTCTCAAAATAGGTCGAAGTAGAATCTTTTAAGAAGTTAGGAGCTAAAGAGATGGTTAGATTCATAGAGAAGAATTTAATTTATAGATACGGGGTTTCATATCATATAGTCTCAGATAACGATGTCAAATTTCAAGTTAAAACAAAGGCGTTGTTACAAAAATACAAGATTTGGCACCATAAATGCTCTTCTTATAGACAACAAGCCGATGGAGCAGTTGAAGTAGTGAATAAGAATATTAAGAAAATTCTAGCTAAGATAGTTGTAACTTATAGAGACTGGGCTGATAAGCTTTCTTTTACTCTTTGGGGATACAAGACCATGATTCGAACTTCAATAGGTGTTACTCTGTTCTCTTTAGTATATGGGACAAATGTAGTGCTTTCAGTAGTGATCGAACTCTAATCGTTAAGAATGGCGATAGAGGCAAAGATCCTCGAGACTGCCTGGGCAGAACAGAGGTTCAAATAGTTAAACTTGCTAGACGAAAAGCGATAAAAAGCTAATTATCACAATCAAATTTACAAGAAAAGGATGGCATGAGCCTTCAACAAAAGGGTGAAGAATCACAAGCTGAAAGAAGGAGGGTAGGTTCTTAAATAGATAAGGCCAGAACTACCTAACTTAAGAAGGAAGTTCAAGCAAAATTAGGAAAGGTCATTCATCCTTAAGCAAATATTCCCAAAGGCCACTACAATCCTTATAGATTGTAAAGGCAATGAGTTTAAGGAGCTTGTAAATATAGATAGATTGAAGAGGTTCTATGGCTAAAGATAAATGAATGAGAAAAAGTAGAGAAAAATAGCCCTACGGGTTAAAAACTAAAAAATGACGGCTTTACTAAAAGTGGGCACCCTGATAAGGTGAAAACCAAAAAAAGGCATCTTATGCAATAATTAAGCATTGAGAGAAAATGGTTAATCAAGAAAACCCATAAGGGCTAATTGACGATAGGAGTTTAAGAAGTAATTAAGATCTCCCTTGATTAATTAAGGAAATATATTGCTCATTATTGTGAAAAACATGGAAAAACTCAAGTGGCATGAGGATTTATGCATACATCAGTGCATTTATAGCCTAAACAGTGAAAAATGGGCATTTTCAATTTGAAAATAGGTATTTGGAGTAAAAAATAGGCATTTTAGTTTTGGCCAAAAGTAGCCATTTTCAAGCCTCAAAACAGTTGTTTTCGGCCCCAAAAATGACCATTTTCATTACCTAGAAGAACCATTTTAAAAAGGTCAAAATGGCCATTTTACTCGACAAAAATGGTCGTTTTCACCTACGCTATTTAATGTTGAATTTTTTCATTTTAGTCATTTTCCTATATTTTCTCCTTTTCTCCACTTCACTACAAAAAAACTATATGTACACAATCATGCCTCTATGATGCCTACATAGCTGTCCATGTAGCCTATGCTAGGGCGCATGGTAGTATCAGTCTCGCTCACTGATGAGGAAGCTGAGCAATTTCAATGCCTCTTAATTGTCATGTAGATCTGAAGCCACTACCTATACATATAGACCCTGTGGGACCTAGGCATGCTAGATAAAGTAGACCAGTTGCTCGCTTAGGTGGGCTAGCAAGAGTTTTACTTGTAGAGGTGTACCACTTGTCTAGCTATCACCTTGGATTTCCTTAGAACCTTCCACTTCCAGTGAACACACTCGAGCAATACATTCGCTATTCACTTTGGTGCCTTGGGGACTAGATTTCACATCTCATTCCTCTAATTCATCAATCTACTTCACCTATTAGCTGATAGGTACATAGAGGTCCCAGAGAGCTTAGATGAGTACTGGGAGTACATTGGTTAGGTTGGCAAGCTCTACAATGCCAACCAAACCAAGGCATCAACTATCGAAGATCTTATCCATCACTACCTACATAGAGTCTCAACCAATAGCTACTTGAGGCATAATGGCAGTGCTAGTTAGGTGAACTAGACTAAGCTATATAAGCTTTAGGCCATAAAGCACAACATATAGTTCAACTTGGTGTGGAGCATGCTCAAGCATCTCCACCGTGCTAGTAGATCCCTTAGCAAAGGGATCATTATTGGAGAGGTCGTTATAGCCATTTTGCTTGGATTGGGCATCCTAAAGCAGCATCTCAATGTAACCCTTCAACAGTAGCTTTAGGTCGATGGTGATACCTGTATAGCTGTGGGGATCATAAAGATTGACTCCTAGGTATCGACCGACTATAGATTGCTTACAACTACTAAGCTAGATGATTAGGCAGGGGAGCAGTAAGGAAGGGATAACCATTTTGCAGTCAACCTCACTAAGCTATTAGGAGCAGACTCATCTCCCTAGAGATGAACCTAGCAATAGAGGATAGATGAGGTAGGCCCACCTTCTTCAACACCTTATTTGCCATCATTCAAGACTCTCTTACAGGGCTTAGAGGCCCGGATGAGGGAACAACTGCACCACAAGCACACAAATCTCAATGCAAGAATAAAAGAGTCCCAGCGTGAGATGTCAAAGGGACTAGATGTGATGAAGGCAAAACTTTAGACATTCTGGACTCAGAGATAGCCTCCAGCCCCTTAGACTTTCATTTTTATCTTTCTATGTATATATTAATTTAGGACACAAAATTTTTGTACTCAAAAGCATTCATTTATAAAATTATCATATTATGTTCATCACTTTTATCTTTTTAATAGAACATCTATAAAACAACAAAATAATAATAGATAATAAAATAAAAATATATATATAATAATAAAAAAGAGAGAAAGAAAAAAGAAAAAAGAAAGAGGAAAAGGCATAAAAAAATCATGATTTTCATAATAGTGACATGAATTTGAAAGTGCCTCACACACAACATGCATCCACACTATCAATGACCTTTAACGACTAATGCATTTCACCTACCTTTTTTTCCTACATAGAGGGCAAGCCAAATCTACTATGCAACATCACAAATAATGCACCAACATAAGTGTAACACCATTTTTTTAGATGTAGGGGATAAGAATGGTGACTTATCATCGACAAATTTTTTTTTTCAAATCAACTTCAAGTGTAATGTCTCATGGCACTACCCAAATTCAGGTGCAACATCTCATACCAAATTCAAGTGTAATGTCTCAAAGCACTGCCTGAACCAAATCAACATTGGATGCAACGTCTCATAACACTGCTCGAATTCAGGTGCAATGTCTTAGAGCACTGCCTGAACCAAATCATCTTTGAGTGCAACATCTCATAGCACTACACAAATTTAGGTTCAATGTCTCAAAGCATAGCCTGAACCAAATTATCTTCGAGTGCAACATCTCCTAGTATTGCCAAAGTTCATGTGTAATGTCTCAAAACACTACCTAAACTAAATCAACTTCGGGTGCAACATCTCACAGCATTGCTTGAATTTAGGTGCAGTGTCTCAAAACACCACCTAAACCAAATCAACTTCGTGTGCAAAGTTTGTAGCACTACCCAAATTTAAGTGTAATGTCTTAAAGTACTACCTGAACCAAATTAACTTCAAGTGCAATGTCTCACAGAACTGCCTAAATTCAGGTGCAATGTCTCAAAGCACTGCCTGAACCAAATCAACTTCTGGTGCAATGTCTCTTAACATTGCTCAAATTTAGGTGCAATGTCTTAAAGCACTACTTGAACCAAATCAACTTTAGGTGCAATGTCTCTAAACATTACCTGAACCAAATTAACTTCAGGTGCAATGTCTCTAACACTACCCAGATCCCCATCAACTTTGGTCGTAATAACCTTATTTAAGGGCACCTATGAAAGGGTCACCGCACAATGTATGTGTCTCTTCCTTTTCAAACTTTTGGTCACCTCACACACTCTGTAGTCACCACCCTAAGGTTGGGGGCAACTGTAGACACTAGGTCTCTAGGGCTCCCATGTTCGGTTTGCTTAATGATGCTGAAAGAATGAAAATCTTGATAAATAAGTATTTTAACATTCAGTTCAAAGATCTCAAAGTTTTCTTTTTTTTTTCTAAAAAAGAGGGTGGTTAAAACATATCTTTCCACAAGGAAAATAGTTGTTTTGTGCAAAAAAAAGCCGTTTCCACAAGGAAAATGGTTGTTTTACAAAAAACAACCATTTTTCCTACCAAAATGACTATTTTGATGAAGAGGACCATTACAGAAAGGAAATGGTCATTTTGAGAAAGAGCCATTTTGCCTTTGAAAATGGCCGTTTTGCCGTAAATGGCCGTTTTCACATCCAAAAAGGCCGTTTTTTGCCACAAGAAATGTGTATAAATTCTGAAATGATTTTTCTAAAAAAAGGGATGATTTTTGAAAGAAAAAGATGCCAAAAATTAAAAATACATTTTTAAAACACTATTTTCTTAGATTTCTAAAGGTTTTGTCACAATTTTCCAATTTTGTCGAGATATTTTCTGAAGGCAAATATACACGGTGGGTTGACCGACCCTTTTATTTTTTTTCTTTTATTTTTTCTTGCCTTATCCATCTACAAATTAGATGTGATAACTTATTTGTGCAATATTTTATTGTATTTGTGTGACTGTTCATGTTGTTTAATTTTTTTTTCACTTGTCTATTTTGCTTCGCATACTAATACTTTAATTTTATTGTGATGTGAGTTGTTTGATTTATTGTGGCCTAATTTTTCTGTCTTTCTACCGCTTTTTTAAACCCTGGTGAAGTAGCCCTTTGACGATCATTTATTTCTTGCTATTGTTTATTTTATGCTTTTTATTTTCCTATACTGACTTTTATTATTATCACTTATTTTAGTTAGATTATATTTTAGGATGTTCTAAAATGTAATTTTTATTTTTATTTGGTTAGAATGTATATTAGGAAATTGCCATGTATTTATTTTTATTTTAGTCATTTCCTTAAATATTTCGTGAATGTTGTAATAAGTAAAAAATGATTTTTGCACATTGTAAAAATAATCAAAACCATTTTGCACCTAATTAATTGGTGTTTTGTTAATAAAATTGGTTTTGATTGTTCTTAATAAAAGTCACAATGATAAAATCTATTTTCTATAGTTGACATCTAAGAACCAAAGTTCTCAAGACAATCAACTGCTTGATTTCATGTATGATATTTTAACTTCAAACACTTTATTTATTTTTCTGTAAATATATTTTGTGATTCCTTCTACATGAATACGTGATTTATTTTAAGTGTAAAACCTACATGAGAAAGAGAATAATATTATAAATTCAAATCAAACTTTCATATTAATTTAAGGTATAAATAATAGTAGGGTTCCGAACCACTTTGGTTTTGGCCTTATAAGGTATTTCCCGACTCTGGTTGGGTGGCGACTCCTACCTTGTGGTGTGCAACTTGTTCTTTCTAGGCTAATCAAATAGGAATGGCTTAGGATTCCTTTAGTTTCCTTCTCATTTTTCAAGATTTGAAAAGTGAGTTTTAGGTCGAGTCTTTGGCTATTTTAATTTGACCGGCCCCTGAAAGGAAGACACGAGCGAACAGGCTCTAATTTGATGAAAAAGACAAATTTTAAAAATTTAGCAGAATCAATAATTCATTTTCAATTATGAACTACTGATCTATGTAATAAAATTTAGTCGAGCTAGTGATGACCTGAGATATGCCTAGACGGACCATAAAATAGTAGACCTTAAAGCTCAAAAATTCCATTGAGTTCATTAGTGAAAGAATTTTTGAATTTTGAGGTCATTTGCAAATTCTCATAATTTTAGGTTTGGCATGCAAATTGAGGTTGTTTGAAAACTGCCCTATCAATGGAATTTGGCTGCAAAAATTTGTGAGCATGTAGAAGGGATTAAAATATGAATTTTAAAATAAACAATGTAATTTTTTATGTCAATGTGAATTTTGGTGAATTTCTAAATTTTTCTAAAAATTAAGCCATTTTGTAATAGTTCGAGTGGCTGTGGGACCCACCCACACTAGTATGGCTGGCCTAAGGGCTATGCCAAGTGTACATGGTGGTTGTCAAGTTAACTTTTCCACTAAATAAAAGGCAAAAAAATTTTTCTTTTTTTTGTCTAGGAGATGATGCCATAATAGGTTAGAGAGAGAATTTCATCTTCTTCCTTCAGTCTTTTTCTGGAACTTCTAGGTTTCTAAACTCAATTTGGGATGTTAAGGAAATTCTAAAAGAAGAAGCATGGCAAAATGAGTCTCCAGCAATGAATTAAAATTCTAGGAAATTTAGTAGATAAAAGTAGTCCAGTAAGCCTATTTCTTGAGTTTTCACGCCTTCTCCTTAGATTTTCTTAGTTGCTCTTAGCTATAAATGGTTCTTTGTGATGCCCAACTTCTGTGCAGATATGTATATGTATGGCCTTCGTTTATGGTGAATTGGGAAGGAAAACCTTAAGGAAGAGGGGAGAAGACACCATGAAAGGCTGGATAGCTTATAGAAGTAAAGGTTTCAAGTATTCACCTTCGCAAGTAAGTGAATTCAGGCCTTTTATTTATGCCATATGACTTATATGGGATTGGAACCATGCTATAGTGATGTTGAATTAGGGATTAAATGATGGCATCTCTTAGTTACATAAATTTCTTGGGGATAAATGGGCAACTAAGTGTTAAATTGAGAGATTACTTGATGTAAACTTGACTTTCATAGATAAATCCTTGCTGGTTGAGAGCATTATGGACAATGCCTATGTGTGTGTGTGAGTGAAGTTACCTATTTGGCTTGTACAACTAGCTTTAGGCTATAGGGAACCATTATGTGAAATATATTGGGTGATCAATCTATGTATAATTGAGAATTTGGTGATGGACGAGACATACATCATACATGGATTATTTGAATTAGCATAAAGCCATCTTTGTGAATGCATAACTATGATGAGAACATGTGTAAGTAATTGGGTATATGTAGAGGTGTGAAAAAGTGTGTTTTATGGCTTGTATATCAATGTACTCAAGAGCATTGGCAAAGAAATTATTAAGAAATCTTTAGTATATTGCTTAAAATAAATGATTATCTTAAACTTGATGTTGTAACATGAATTGGCTTGAATTTAAATGTGTAAGTAGTGATTCACACTTTAATTGAGACATAGGTGAGGTTAAGGCACCAAGAATGGTATGAAAATAATGGTAACATGTATATAAAGTTTAGTATGACATGATATAATTATGTGAGTTATGTTGGCTTAAGTTAATTTGCATGAAATTAGTCAATGTACATATTTAAGTTGGCAAGAAATGTAGTTAAGAATTGGCATGTATAATAGCCTTAAACTTGACTAGAAAATGGTCAAAAAGTGACTTAGAATTTACCCTTAAGGGCTATGACTTGTAAGTACATTATATACCTATATTTAGTGCCTATGAGGGCTATAATGCGTGCTTGTGTTTCATGGCTTTATGCCAATATTTTGGCCTTAGAAATGGCTTAATGATTATATGGCTTATGGTTTATAAACTTCTGTACAAACAATGCTGAAAATTGCACTAAAAAAGGATAAGAAATTAACTTAAAAAGAGTTGTTGGAACTTAACATAATGACCTATAATTGTCTAGTTTGACCCTTACTTGAATCAAAAATACCACTGGATAGAAAAGGGCAAATAATTATGAAAGATTGATGGAATAAAATCAAGCATAACATACCATAATTAATTACAATTAAAACTCTTGAAAATACTTTTGAGAATTCACCTGATATAGCCTAATTGTGGCAATACCAGATTAGGCTAAGTGTTAACTATGCCATAAAATTCATAATTATCTATTTTTTACTAAAGAATATTATAAAAGGTCAATCAATAAGGAAATAGAAATAAATTGATGTTAAATGGATCATTAGTTAGACACCCACTGGATGGGTTGACCAATCAAATTAGGGATCTTAGTAGCTATTACACTATCTATTTTTCTGACAGGGTCGATATAATAGCCTAAGTCCCCATTGGGGCTACTATACTAGTCTGTTAAATAGATAACTTCCCTTCTTTATCACCTAATACCTATTCCTTAATGTGTGCTGGTACAACGATGTAGGTTTTAGAGGGCCACTACACTAGTCTGCTAGACAGACTAGTCTACTAGGAAGGCATAATCATTTCATTCAACTTATTTTGTCGGTGTAGCAGCGTAGGTCCCGAAGGGCCACTGTACTAGTTTGTTAGACAAACCAGTCTACTAGGCAGACACCATCTTCCCATTCAACTTATTTTTTAGGTGTAACGGCATAGGTCCCGAAAGGCCATTGCACTAGTCTATTGGATAGACCAGTATGCTAGGTAGACACAATTACCCTATTCATCTTATGTTGCTAGTGCATCAGTGTAGGTCCCTAAGGCCCACTGCATTAGTCTATTAGATAGACCAGTCTATTGGGTAGACATAATCATAGTATCATTAAGCCTTCAAATAAAGCTAATACAGTGGTAAAGTGCTCGAAGGGCCACTATACTAATATATTGGATAGACCAGTCTACTGGGTAGATAACACCTTTGCCACCTGCACCTTGGATGCTATAATCTAATCAGAATAGTGTAGTGGTCAGGGTTTAGAATGCAGTTCACTACACTATTTTCATTTTCCTCTAGGTCTAGTGTATGACTGTGTCATTTTCATAGCTGGGCCAGACAAATCAATGAAATAATCAATAATAACTTAAATTATGGCTAATAAGCAATAAAAGGCTTAATTGGGCATAATTATCTGTATAATACTATAGAATGTAAAACTAAGGGTATTTTGTTAATTTTACCTATATGGTATTTATGGACTTGAAAGTAAAGAGCCATGCATGTTATCTTTAATAATAGCTTCAATCTATGATTTATTTGGATTATGATGATAAAATGAATGATTTAGTGGCATGAGTTGTTATGAGGGT
>CANXYI012294693.1:0-11086 GCA_948208565.1 Hura crepitans | reverse complement strand
AGATATGCCCAGATAGGCCTAAAAATATCATACCTCGAAGTTCAAAAATTCCATTGAGTGGTGAAGGAATTTTTATTTTTTAAGATCATTTGATATTTTTTCAGAATTTCTTATTATAACAATTGAATAATACACCTACTTGCCCTTGGAATTTGGACCTAGAATTTTACAAGGCCCTAAGTGGGCATAATTGAGGATTTTTAGAACATACGTGATTATTTTTGGAAGCATAGATGAATTTTGAAAATTTCTTTCAATTTAAGAGAAAATCAGGATTATTTAGGCTGTTAAATCATCACATGTTATGATCTAACCATGCCACTTACCCTTACATATGCCATTATATAGGTGCAAAGGCCACATGTGTAAAACAAAAGCTATCTCCCACCTCCCACTCCACCAAAAGCCGATGCCATCCTTTGAAAAATTCTCCACTATTTTTGCTTCTTTCCTACCCCAATTCCCCACTACACCTTGCATAAATTATATGGAAATTAACCTTTATGGTTTCTAGAACATCATCCAAGTGAGAAAACTCAAAAATAAGGTCTCAAATGGAAGTTATAGGTATGGAGTGAATAGTGACATTTTTCAATGTAAGTGTTCTTTTCTTAGTTTTTATTTTTATTCCAAGTAGCCTTGATAATTCTAAGAAAAACATGTTTAGAGATTTCAATTTGGAGCTTTGTATGATTTTATATGGATTTTCTAAATTCTAGTACACATATTTAGGTTCAAGGAGAGAGAGTGAAGAACTAAGGGAACCAAGGCACTAGAAATGTGGAAAAGGGTGTTTTCAAACCCTATGTATGTGAATTTATTGCAATTGATGCATGCCATGATGTGTGAGTATGTGTACATTCATGAACATGTGTATGGAAGTGTTAGTTTATGTATGTGTGTGCATGTTTAGAGGTGATAGGCATAACATTATGATAATTGGATATGAAAATGACGATATGGATCAATTTTGGATGCGAAAGTATGTGTAAGCATATAATGTATAAATGGCTAAATGCATGACATGTATGTCATGGTGTAAACACTTTGATTTTAGGTGTAGGACTTTTTTATGTACTTAGAATTTGACCCGACCTAAAAAGCTAATGGTGCGACCCGAATTGTGAAAGAAAAAATGGAATCTGTGGCAAAAGTAGAGGGTTTAGGCTTATAAGCCTAAGCCCAAAGCTTGACACTGATTCTAATAGGGGTGCGAGGGTAAAGCCCCCACGATATGGACATATTCACCTTTTTAGGCCTATCATGATAACTAGAGACAGGCTTAAGCAACAAGGCAAGTAACTTGAAACCTAAGTCTACATAGACCTACATGGCATAAGTTCACACAGACTTACTACTATGAGGTCTACACGGATAAACCAATGCCCATGTCTGCACGGATAAAACTAACTATGCCTAAGTCTATGTGAACTAAGTCATACAGGTCCACACGGACCTACCAACATAAAACTTCTAGAAGTGCAGAATTCCTATTTAAGCACTGATTCCTAATTCTAGCAGAACTTTGAATATGAAAGCCATTCACTAACCTTATAAATACCCTTCTTATCAACCTATTTAAGGGGAGAAGGGCACACAACACACAATTAAAGACAGTTGGCACAAGATCCACTTTACTAGTCTTAAGCTATCACTAAAATTAATCTTTCAAAACCAAACCATTGTCTTATTACTTGTTGTTAACTTTATGGTAAGATCTGAGGCTCCTTTCATCATATTCATTCATTTATTTAAGTTATTTGTTTAACCAATGATCTCCCCTAATTAATTGTCAAGTGAGGTGGCTCTATGTAATCCCCACAATAATTATAGGAGTAAGTCCACTTGTCAAATCAGTTTAAGAATGTTATAATCATTCATGGAAAGTTGTAATCACACATACACTCTGGAACTAATGCCTAAGTCCATATGGACCTATTTTAAATGATAGAAGGTCCGCACAGACCTATTAATTTAATATGTATGTAGTAAAAGGTTCACACGGAACTATAAATTGGATATAGATGTAATATGAGGTTTGTACAGACCATGGTACGATAATAATATCATGTTTGCCTTGTCTATTATGTTTTAACATATTCTATTCTCACATGTTAGCATGCCCTTATATCTATATCATATTGTATGATCATTCTATTTGACATTGCCATTAGGTCGTCATGGACCACTATTTGGTGTTATTAATCTCTTCTTTTGAGTTGTATGTAAGTGACCTTTTCACTGGAGTGGAGTTCCGGATGGATAGAATACCTATTCTGGGAAGTAGTTCACACGGACTAACATCAATGCCTTATGTAGTGTGCATGGACTAATCGATGTATAAACGGGACCATTCAAATGTCATGTTTTATTCCTTCTGGTTTTGTACTATTTACCCTTTATTGATTATTTTAGGGTTGTAATAGCTAGTAAATAACTTATTTTACAA
Source organism: Hura crepitans (assembly GCA_948208565.1). Lineage (NCBI taxonomy): Eukaryota > Viridiplantae > Streptophyta > Magnoliopsida > Malpighiales > Euphorbiaceae > Hura > Hura crepitans. The sequence continues at coordinate 8,637 of CANXYI012294693.1, read as the reverse complement.
GTTAAAACCTAACTTTCACATCAAATGATTTTATACATAATTAATTGGTATTTTTTGACAAAATGGATTTTTATTTTCTTAATCAAAAGTCACATGGAAAATGTATTTTAATAAAGGCCAATCTCCTAGAGATGAGAGTTGGGTAATTACTGCCAATTCCTATGGATTACGAGTAGTTGTTAAGCCACATAACAACTAATCAATAACCCACTTTCTGGATGTGCAATATACATTCTTTAAATACTACGATTTACTTTCTTTACATGAAAAGGTGATGCAACTGCTTTAAATATAATGCATGCTTGTTTGATAAGGGATTGATAAACGTTACAATATACATAGGCAATATTTTATTGGGGTATAAAGAAGATCTAAAATTTCAAACCTTTCTAGTACAGAAGATCAAAGGTCTTTATGTAGAGACCAAGTGGTGTCTCCACTAACCACTCTCGTCCTCGATAAAAATACATAATCTCTACACAAGGCATGTGCATCTATGTATGAGGTGTGTACATGAAAGATTATAATGGTAATGAGATGTGTAACATAAATGTGTCATGAAATGTGAAAATATATGTATGGTTATGGAATAATATATGACAATTATGATAATGTATAATGTAAGTAAAATGGGGTATAAAATTGGTATGGAAGAATATACATTAAATGAGAAGTGAAATGTATCTTATGGCACTTAATATAGAGTGTGAATTTGGTTATTGAAAGTAAATGAATAACATGAGAAATTATGCCTAAAATAAAATTGAAATATAATGATTATATATGACATCTTGTGATATGGAATTAGGATGATATATGATGGCATAAAGCCATGAGAAGCATGAGCAAAAGGCCAAATGAATAATGAATTATGACCAAATAAATAGTGTATGTTATAGGAAATGACTTATAATTGTCTAATAAAAGTAAACTTGTAAAATTTACCTAAAACTATGTCATATCAATAAATGAATAGCAACTAAGTGACTTGTAACTCAATAATAAATAATAATAGAGTTAGCCTATTAGCTAGACATCTACTAGATGGGTTCACTGATCAATTAGGGATTAGTAGCTACTAGAGATATTGTGCCTTTGGAGCTATTATTTGGATGATTATGATGGCAGGTGCAATAATGGAGGTTATAATGTTAGCCACTACACTATATGGGTATAGCCACAACGGTTTTAAGATGGGACCACTGCATTAGGTATATACAACTATTGAAAGTAATAATATTGGCCATTATACTATATGGGTGCAGCCATAACTATCTGAGATGGGGGCCATTGCACTATGTAAGTTAGGTGCAGCTACCAAGGTCTAGACATAAGCCACTACACCATATAGGTATAGCCACGACGATTTCGTGTTAGGGTAACTGCACTAGGTAGGTGTAGCTATCGAGGTCTAAAATATAGGCCATTACATAGTTTGGATTTCCCTTTTATCCAATTCATTAAAGTGTTGTCTATCTAGTATGAGCTTGAATGTAAAAATTAACAATTAAATTAATGACAATAAAAAATTGATGATATTTAATACAGATAATAATCATGGAATGGAAATTTTGAAAATTAATAATGATATAACATCGAGAATTTAGATAACAGGCCAAATAAATAAACTAATATTATTTTATAAAATTGCCTTTATGTGTTGCATCATGATCCATAATTAGGTATATTGCACGTATATATGCATGACATGCTCTTATTGCATTCAATTCAACACTGAGTTATGTACTCAGTGTATCGATGTTTAGATGTGCAGGTTATTGATAGTTTAGTTGTTTAGCCTTAGTGTCATTTTGTAATGTTGTAGACAAATATTTAAGGGTATAATTCTATACTTTGGATTGTTTTTAGTTGGCACTCATGTATATTTATGGGGTTGGGCTTAGTAGTGTAAAAAGTGAATATATGTAAATAATGTGACTAATAAATTACATAATATAAATGATGATATAATTATTTGTCCTCTTTGATTACTGTGCACTCGAGGCTCTATGTGCTGTAATATATTGAGATATGGTATTAGGGGATCAAAAGGGTCTAGGAGATTATATAACATTTGAGTATGATTTTAGAAGTGTTTTTTTTATAGGTAAATGTATTTTGGGGTTAGTTACCCGAGTAGTTATTATGCTACCCAAATTGCTATAAAATGGATAATAGGCATAAAATATATTTTTATCAAATAAAAATAGTCAGTATGAGAGGATTGAATGGAAATTGTAAAGAAATTGCTTGAGTGAACAAATAAAATAAACAATGTCATAAGTGTTAAATGAATGAGGCCTAAGGAAATCTAAGGATGGGTGACTAGTAGGAAGTAGCATTCCATCTCTGGTTCCTTCAAGAATAAATAGGTGGTGTTACACCTCTTTTACAAATTGAGCCTTCTAATTTTGCCTCCACTACTTCTTAATCACTATTCTAATGGAAGATAGCCAAGGAATTGCATTGTTTGGGAGATTTTTACCCTTGGTGAATAGTGACCAATTTTTGTGTAAGTTGTTATTTTTAAGCTTTCATATTTTTCTAAGGTAGTATTTGATGCCTAAATGATGTATATATGCTTTGATTTAATATTAGATATTTCTAGAATTTATTATGATTTTTCTAAGGTGCAAATTCATTATATTTGTAAAAAAGAGAAGGAATTGATAGAGAAAGAGAAACAAAAGGCTTGAACGGCGAAATTAGAGTGCTTTAGATCCCATTGTTAATGAATTTAGTGAAAGATATGTTGTATGTTGCTAAATTGCATAATTCAAGTGTGTGTGTATGTGTATGGAATATGTGGAATTTATGTGTATATATGTAATTATCTTTAGTGAATGCATGATTGAAGTAGTTAAATACATATGAACATGTATGAATAGAGTAAAGGATGGAAAATGATGTCTATGTGTGTGTAAAAGAAGTGGTCGAATGGTGTTGCCATTGTGTGTGAGTGTGTGCTTATATGGTTATAAGTGAATGACATACAAATATGCTTAATATAAGGTTATGAGCATACTTAGAATAAGAAATTGAAGGAACTTCTAGTGTAGTTATGTTTTAGTGTATTAGCTAAATGGTATACATTAGGGTTCTATGTGTGTTTAAATAAGGTAAAAGAAAGGCTAATGTGTGAATAATATTAAATATATGTGGTAACTATAATTAAGATAAAGAATCGTGATAAATGGAGTATTTATGCATTTTAATGAAATGGTTGTATGGCAAGTTATGGAAATCATGTTATGCACACATGACTTAGTGATGTTTGAAGAGGCATGAGATTATAGTTAAATGTGGGAACTATTATTGTGATGTAAATGGTTGATAATAGTCATGAGGAGGAATGGCTAAATAGGATATTGAAGGAGTTGTCTTCGAAATATTAAGGCAATCACTAAATAAAAGTGCATTCTTGTAATTTAATGTGGCATGAAAAAAGAATGTAGCAAGTAAAATGAGAATGTGAAAAAGACTGGACTTGTGTAAATAATAAATGAGAAATGGAATTAGCCTATATTAGTTAGACCGCCTACTAGATAGGTTAACCTGTCAACTAAGGAGTTAGTAGCTGCTAGTGGCACTAGTTCATAAGGAAATTGCTTATTGTATGATGGGTGCAACAGTTAAGGTTCTAGATATGAACGCTACACACCTTCAAATATTGGGAGGTCTATGAGGGTTGATAATTATTGTCCTAACATTGGGAAATTCATAAGGGTTGTCTCTACTATTTGATACTTTTGATATTGGGAGGTCAATAAGGGTTAGTCCCTAAAATCCTGATGCTGGGTGGTCAATGAGGACAGTCCCTACCATTTCAATATTAGGATGTTCTTAAGGATTATACCTATTATCGAATGAATTTATGATGGGTATAGCCACTAATGTCTATAATATAGGCCATAGCACAAGTTTAGATCCCATTACCTAGTGTTTAAAGAATTTTCATTCGAGTATAGGCCCTAAGATTAAATGGATGTTATAACATAGTGTTATAAAAAGGATATTATAATTTAAATGGCAATAAAATAGTGAAAGAATAAATTAAGGCAGATTAATTATAACTAGTAACATAATAATTTAGATACACTTTTTCATTTGTAGCATAAGTAAACAAATGGTAATAATTTGGATATACTTTTTCATGTGTAGCATAACTGACTTTACATACATTTACATACATGAACATTTACTATTCACACATACATATTACATACATCATTCGACCATTCCTTGATCAACATCATACATATTCAATTTCTATCATTTTATCACATTCCATCTTTCTTACATACATTTATACTAAATACATGAAATGCATCAGCATGCCATTCATTTACATTCATAGCATATACATCATTCGGCCGCTTAATGATTCAGACCATCAATCTTCATTTTTAATCATTTTATCACATTTTCATTCTTTAAAAATACATATACATCAAATTCATTAAACATACCATTCAATTACATACACATATTGTACACCATTCGACCCATTTAGTGTCAATACCACACATATTCAATTCGTAGCAATTCCTCACATTTAGTTACTTTATAAAAACAAACAAGTGGTGCACATTAAACATAATGTACAATTTCTCTTAACTCATCATCTTAACACATTTTTATCAATTTTTCTTTATTTAATCAAACTCTTTTCATTACTGCCATTTCTCATCAAAATATAGCCTATTACATATATATATAATCAATACACATACACACACTTAACAAAGACCATTTGGCATATACATGTTCATCATTATATATATTTTATTTCATGCTTCTTACTACATTTTCTCACTCTATGTATACATATACATTATGTAGACAAAATATTATATTCAATTACATGCTTTAACATACATTTTTAACATTTCCATACACTAAATTCAACATTTACATAGGGTTCTATAGCATACATATTGCTTTCAAGTTATTTTATTACCATTTTATCCATCAATCAAACACATTCAATTTTCCATCAATTTAACACATATTCATCACTTTTACATACATATACATAAAGTTTATTAATTTTCTCATAACATTACATACATTTTCATGCCATCTCAATAATTCCATGGAAGATTTAATGCAAAATCTCATGCAATCATACATGTATATGTTTCTATCCAAATTCACATACCTCTATTACAAAAATTTTCCACCTCTAATGATGTTTCTTGCCTTGTTTCTCCTTTTTCATCTCTTTTCCTACATATATATGACTAGAATTTAGAAAATTCCTTAAAAATCCATTTTAACTCGAAATTTCATTCAAATTACAGCTAAAGTCTTTGAATAACCTCTAGTTTCTATAACAGAAATAAAAATTAATTTTTTAGAACATGCTATTCATGGTGACACTATTCACCATAGGATGAATTCTCTCATTCTAAGGTTCCTTTTGATGAAATTCCACTTCTACAAGGTTATTTGTGTCATGAAGGGAATTTTAAAGGGGTTCATTACTTGATTTTGGTAGAGAAATGGATGATTTATGGGAGAAGAAAAAAGAAAAACATGATGAACAATGGGAGAAGAATGGCATCAATTTCTTGGACTAAAAATGGAGAAGAAAGGTGCATTTAGTGTGTATGAGATTGCCTATACCCAATAAACATTTTATGTACATGGCTTATAGGCCTCACTTTATTAATTATCGATTTATGTGCCCTATTTCTTTTCAATTTTGCATCAAACTTTAAAAAATCATTGAAATTTTTATATACATCTAAAAATAATGATCGTAGCATCAAAATTCATCATTTAATCGTATTAAGAGGCTCCTAAATTTTTGGGTCAAAATTCTAAAATTCATTGGGTCACGATTCACTTATGAAATCTAAAAATTCCAAATAAATAGTAAACGACCTTTGAATATTAAAATTGATTCTCTAATGGACGCAATGGAATTTTTTTCCTATAGGATGTGCTATTTTTATGTCCATCCATGCATATCCCAGACCAATCTCAGTAGAAACCCATTTTATCACTATTCACTTCTTTACTGCCTATTATGATTTATTGGTTATGCTAAATCTTTTAATTAGTTCATTTTCATAATTTTTTGGCTTATCAAAGTTTTACAAGTAGTACTTGCCCTTTCTAGCCATCCTTTAATGCCTCAACTTCTCGAAAACACTATTCTTAGCGTAGAAGGTACTATTCATGACAAGATTACATAATAATTCCAGCATGTTAATGACATTTGAATTAAAAAATAATGACCCAATGGGATAACAACATACAAATATGCTAATGTGACATAGCAACATACTTGATATATAAGAGCTAAAGAAAGCAATATTACGTAAACTTCTGTATGGACATTAAGTTATACAGACATCAATATGTTTAGTTCATATAGACATGATCATGCTTTAAGAGTAGTCCATGCTATTAGAATAAGGTTTACAACATAATCCAAACATGCTCATACCAATTATACATAATAAAATAGTGCAAAATAAAGACCTACTCCTATGATCAATATGGGGATCACATAGAATCACCTTACTTATGATCAATCATCGAAGATCATGCATTGATGAAAATAGTGTGAATATGTATAGTAAGAGGTCTCAGATCTTACCTTTTAAAATAAGCTCTTAAGTAATAATAAGAATTGTGGAGTTTTAGAAAGAAAGGTAATTTAGATATGGGTTAAAAAAGCTAATAGTGCGAATCCAAGTTGGACTTCACTCCTGAACTCTCGGACAGTAGGGTTTTGCTCTTCAAAATTGCCTCCACTTTCTTATACCCAAAGGGGTATTTATATGTTTGAGATATGTTTCCATCTAAAAAGGAATTAGAATCCTTATAGGACTAGGAAACATATTTTGTATAGGAAGTTTGCAGTTTTTAAAGCTTTCGCATCGATAAGTCCGTGTGGACTTAGACTATGTAGTCAATACGAACCTAGGTTATATGCTTTCTTATCAGTCTATAGGCTTTTGAGCTAGTTCTTGGGCCAAGTATGTGTTAGTCTATGCAGATATGAACTTGGACTTATCTAGGCAGACAATAAGCTTCGGGCTTCATAGAGTCTAGTTAGGCTAGTATGGAACTAGTTGTGTTAGTCCGAGCGGACCTTTGTCATTCTAGTTCATGCGAATAAAGATTTCATGAGACTTGTGTCATTTCTCAATAGCCCATCTTTGGTTATCATCATAGGCCCAAAAGGGTAGGGCGTCTACATGTGCCACCTCTTATTCAAGTATAGCAATCAGACCAGGTAAGGGGTGTCACATTTTACATTATCAAATTAAGTTTAGGCATTCCTTAGAGTAAGAAAAATATAGTAATTGTATGAGTAAGGAAAAATATAAGGATCATATAATTACCAAGGGATTAAGATTACAAGTAGTATAAAAAAATGTATATGAGTTGGATAAATGGCTTGATAAAATTAGAAGAAGCAGGGATAAAGTTAGTATTATCATCTCGAAGAGGAGAGAAGGTAGAAAATGGATTGTTATGAAATATTTAGTTAAAGCTAAGGGGTTTTGGTGATCTATATTAGAATTAGGATATAACATTAAGGATGTCATATTCATAGAAGCAAGGGCTTTAGAGATAATAGAGAAAATGAGCATACATGGAGGTAGAGAAGAAGGATATACAAGAAAAGGTAAATAAGCTCTATGTAATAAGGTAGTATTCAAGGAGATAATGGTTGATGCCACTAGTGTGTCAGTTTCCTACAAATTAAAGGTTATGTTTTTCATAAATGCATAAGGTATAGGGGATGGGTTATACATCATATCATATGAGCATTATTATGAAAGAATACATATTCACACTATATCATCATCATCATTATACACATTATTGTATATGTGTAATCACAGCTCACTCATATAAATACACTTAACACCCTAATTAAAAGGGAAAATTGATAGGACACCTTAATACAAGTAGACATTAAGAGAGTGATTAAGTTAATGAGGTAAAAATTATAATGGTTAAAGGTAAAATGAGATAAAGGAAGAGGGTTATGCCATTGCTATAGATCATATTAATTATATAATAGCATCCATGACAAGGAGTTATTATGATGACCTTGTAAATAGATGATTAGTTACCAAAGACATATAGAGTTGAAGTGATATAGTAGAGGTGTGATGATTCAACTATATAGGACATGCTCTGGTGACAATGATAGACTTGAGATGAGGAATCATGAAGAATATTTTAAGGACTAAGAAAACATATATTGCAGACCTTTACAAGATGCCTAAGAGGGAAAATAAGGATAGTACAAAGAGTTATAAAGGGTGTACGGTAAGAAAATAAGAAAGTTTGAGAATCAAATGATATGAAAATAAAAAAAATTATCTTATGTTGAGCAAGTAATGAGAAAAGTTATAAATAAGAACTTAAAGTTGGATAAGCCTAGCATATCTAAGAAATAATGTTGCTTAGTAAAATGGGACTATGGGAATTTTGAGGACAAAATTATTTTTTTTAGAAGAAGAAATGTAATGCCCAAAAATCTAAGGATTTGTGTATAGTACATCTTAGGGTTACAAATAGTGAACTCTAAGAAGAATTTTTGAGAAGTGAATAATATATTCTTATCATTCAAGGGTTTATGTCGTAAGCAGGTTATAAGCATAA
>CANXYI012294646.1:0-12912 GCA_948208565.1 Hura crepitans | reverse complement strand
AACCTAACTTGAAAATGGCCTTAAAGCTAGATTAGCAATCATGTATACAAAGTGGCTTGAAACTTTGCCCATAAGGGTTATGGATTGTAAATAGAAACCATGTTTATTTGTTTGCCTTTGAGGGCTAGTGGTTATGATTGTGTATGATGGCAATTCTACCTATTGTTTGGCCTTAGAAGTTGCCTAGATATGTTTAGCTTTGGGCCTCTGAATGTACTTAATAAGATGTTGAAAATTGTGCTGTAATTGGGCTTAAAATAGTCCTAAAATTATGTTTTGAAAAGTTGTTGAAATGACCTGTAATTGTCCAGTTGACTATTAATTGAACCAAAAATGTCACTGGACAAAAAGTGTTAATTTCCTGAGAATTAATGCTATGATAAATTATAACATATTAAACCTTGTATATTGGAAATAATAGAACTTAATATTAATTTAGGGTTTTCACTTGGTAGAGACAAAATGTGGCTATACCAGACTGGCTAAAAAATAGACTGTGTAATAAAACTTAAAATTATTTGTTATTTCATCTTAAATATTATAAGAATACTATTGGTCAATAAATAGACTTAAAATGAGCTACTTGGCCCACTAGTTAGACACCCACTAGATGGGTTATTCAGTCAACTTAGGGTTTTTGCAGCTGCTAGTTGTCTGATGATGTTATTTGTGATTGGGGAGGCCTATGGGCTGATCTCCATTATGTCACATAGGTGTTGAGATATTATTTATGGTTGGGGAGGCCTATGGGCTGATCCCTATTATGTCACATTCCTGATGATGTTATTTGTGGCTGGGGTGGCCTACAAGCTGATCTTCATTATATCACACCTATGTTATTTAATTGTGTCAAGAGAAGCTATGGGCATCTCTATTATGGCACATATGCCGATGCAGTGGCATAGTTCCAAAATAGGGGATCACTACACCAATTTTTCCCTAGAGATCCAATGTCTATTAGGGATGTCTCCTGAGTTGGGCTAGTTAAAATAATTAAATAAGATTAATAAATTCATATATGATTGTGAAGCTAGATACAGGGGCACTTGAGTAATTTTTCACTAATAATGAGTCAATGCTTAAACTAGTATAGTATATGTATAAAGTGGCTAATAATAATTATAGGCATAAGTTATTTGGCTTGTGATAAATTAATTGGATAACTATAGGCAGAAACACCCTAGGGATAAAATGGTAACTTTGTATGATAGCACTTTAAATGGAACTTAGGCCACTAGTACAGGATAAAATAGTATTTTTATGCATGAATTAATTACTATACATAGTTTTAATCATTAAATTTACCAGTAAGTATTTTTATACTCAGCTTACCTATTTCAGTGTGCAGGTACCCAAAATAGGGACATCACCTCGTAAAGTGTGCAGCAGAGTTCAGAGGTCATATTGTGAAGGCGGATCATGTGCAATGAGTAGATTTTGCATTCTATGTACTTAGGTGGGGAAAATGAGTGTGATGTATATAAGAGGCACATAGTAGTTTTTGTATATATATCAAACCTTGCTATAATTAACCAGGAGATGATTTCTCTTATGTATGTGTGCTCTGTGTTGTATGTTTGTGAGCATGAGGCTCTGTATTTTTTATTTTAGCCTAAGGCCTGTGATTTCTGTGTGATAGTAGATGTTGGTAGGATGATAACTAGGGGACTAGAAAGGTCTAGGGGAGGATATATATATAATATCAAAGTGTTTACAGGTGGAATTTGAATCTTTAGATAGTGATCAGGGCAGCCGCTATGCTGCTAGATTTTTAGCTGATACCAGATTGTGTTAGATCCTCTCTGTTATGGCTGAAACATGATAATATAAACTTAAATGGATTATAGGAACTGACTTGAATGATTTTAAAATTAGACAGAGTTGTCTAGTGCAGTATGAGTAAAAGTTAAATGAATGAACATTGGGGAAATTTTAGGATGGGTGACCTGGCGAGATGTGCACCACATTGGATTTCTTAGGGAATCCAGTAAGGGGTGTTACATTTTGTGGTATCAAAGTATAGGCTAATGTTCCTAGGCTAAGTACATGTGTGTAATGTCTAAGTTTCAAAATCCTCTGAACTATTACACTGCCTATGGCTGAAAAGGAAAAGTCTTCTGTAATACAGGAGTAATTGGTTAAGTTACCTGAATGTAGGGTTAAAGATATCGATAGTTAAACCCTAGAAAAGGGATTTTGCAGTACTAGTACTAGTTGTATATGGCAGGAAGGAAATGGTACCAGAAAAGGGAGATCTCTTTTAGAGAAAGAGGCAATCTAGTTATGGCCATAGTTTCAGCCTAGGTCCTAGTATCACCCAGGGTACTAAGGGCAAAGGCAAACACAGACCTAGAGGTCAAGGCATGCTTGTACTAGTAGACCCCTATTACCTCCTCAGGCTAATAGTACTCCTTATATAAGGAGTAACAAGAGTGGACCTCTTATGTGTGGCACTTGTTGAATGAGGCACTAGGAACAGTGCAGAGAGGGCAAGAAAGGAGATATCTCCATTGTGGTGTTAGAGGGTGCTCTGATATAGATACCTAATGTTATACCCTAAAATATTGGTCAAAGGTAGACAAAAGGAGGGCCGTTTAGTGCTAGTTAGGGTACTAGAATTAAGGTTTGTACTTAAGCTAAGCTATGTGTAGTGAGAACTAGAGAAGAGGCTATAGCACTAGATGGTATAACTAGTATGGTGTTTATCTAATGTTACAGCCTTGGATTCGATAGACTTTGATTTAATGCTCTCATGTGTATGAATTGCACAAGCATAGAATAGGCAAACAAAGCTTCAGCATATTAATGTAGACATCAGAGTTAGTAACCTTATAGGGCAATGAGTGATTGTGAATAGGGTGTATAGGAGTGGCCCTCTGGTGATTTAGGGCATATTTGTTGCTAATTGGACCAAGTTGCATCCCAATAAGCTTGATGTAATCCCAATATGGTTTAGCTTGCTAAGTATCAGGCTATGATTTATTGTAAACATAGAATGTTGACCCTCCAGGTTATACAAGGAATAATAGTGACGGTGGATGGTGGGAAGAACCTTCTCGATAATCTTATATTTGCTTTTAAGAATATAACAACTCCTTCAGAAATAGTGAGGCATGTTCAGTCTATGCTATTGACTTGAATGTTTTAACTCTGTTCTGGCATGTATTCTAGTTGTAGCTAAGTTTTTAATGAATTCCTGATGAGCTACGAAGCTTACTACCTCAGAGGGAATATGAGTTGAAATGAAGGGGTATCCTGGTATTGCTCCAGTACTTATTGTTCTTTATAGAATGACATCTGTTGAAATAAGAGAACTGAGATTACAACTATGAGAGCTATGTGATAAGGGTTTTATCATACCTAATATAACTCTTTGGGAAGTGCCTATGTTAACCACTGAGAAGGAAAGATAGATCGTTCAGGTTATGTATTGTTTATAGACAGTTGAACCAAAGGACTATGAAAAATGAGGATCTATTATTCGGATGAATGATCTCTTTGATCATTTGAGAGGGGTTGATATATCTTCTGAAATTGATCTAAGATCTAGATACTATTACCTGAAGATTAAGGAAGTTAATATTTCTAAAACTACCTTTAGAACCTGATGTGGGCATCTTCAATTCTTGTTGATTCCATTGGGACACATCAATACCCCAATAGTTTCTATGGAACTCAATGAACAGAGCTCTTAAAAATCTTATGTAGATGGGTGGTGGTAGTATTCATAGATGACATTATAGTGTACTCTAGAAACTAGAAAGAGTATGAACAGTGCTTGAGGGTTGTGTTACAGATCCTGAAAGAGAGATAGTTGTATGTCAAGCTTAGTAAGTATGAGTTTGGCCGAGTGGGGTTTTTTCTCTAGGCCACCTGGTGTCAGTAAAAAGAATTAGAGTTGATTCTAGGAAGGTAAAGGCAGTACTAGAAAGAGAACTATATGAGAAGGTAACTAAGATGAGAAATTTTCTTGCCTTAATTTTTCTGATTTCAAAAGTCTTATAAGAGGACCTCTATTATTGCTATTCCTTTAACTCGATGGATTAGGATAATGTGTGAGATTAGATTGAAATGATAAGTGACAAGCCAATTGTGAGCAATTGAAAAGTATTGTTAAGGATACACACAAACATATAATCATAAAAAATTAAAAGGATCTTAGATATCATCAAAATACTAATTATAACTCTTAAGCCAACACATTGTATATGTGGCATTATATGCTTCTTGTAGAATCTGCTATCTCAAATCTCCCATATCTGGCACACAAAGTCGATCATGATAAAACAAACAACCATTATCCTTGATCTCAAACTCAAAGGGCTTCCCTTCTTAAATCACACTCATAATACTGGCAAACTTGTGATCCTCTTTCACCTGTTCTAAAAAATTAGGCTTTACTTGCAACTCTATCAGTAAGCCTTCATTATCTAATATCTGTAATCTAGCATTCATAGCTTTTAAAGCTAATATGAATTTTCTGTTGAGAGCACTAGCTGCCACATTATCTTTCCTTAGATGATAGTTAATAAAGCAATCATAGTCCTTTATTAACTCTACCTATCTCCTATGTCTGAGGTTTAACTCTTTCTATGTGGGAAGATACTTTAGTCTCATATGATAAGTGTAAACATAACATTTCTCTCTATAGAGATAATGCCTCCAGATCTTCAGAGCAAACACAACTGTTGCAAGCTCAAGATCATGGGTTAGATAATTCTTCTCAGTGACTTCAACTGTCTAGATACATAGGCAACAACCTTGCCATCCTATATATGGACACATCTCAACCCATTCAGTGAAGCATCACTACAGATAACAAATTATTTCCCTAATTCTGGCTGTATTAGGATAAGAGATTTTGGTAACATCCTTTGAAGCTTTTCAAAGCTTTCTTAACACTTGTTATCCCAATCAAACTTAACATCATTTATCAAAAGATGTGTTATAGGGGTAGTAATCAAAGAAAATCCCTTGACAAACCTCCTATAGTAGCCAGCTAAACCCATGAAACTCCTTATCTCAGAGGGGTTCCTAGGTGGTTTCCACTTCATTACAACCTCAACTTTACTAGGATCCACTTTTATGCCAACATTGTTGATATCACATTGGATATGTAGTCTAATCTTTCCCTAACCACTATAACTTTTGACCCATCACTAGTAATAAGCATGATCTGTTTCTCTCTACAATCCATAATTATGTGATGCATGGACAACCAATCCAAGCCTAAAATTAGGTTGAACACATCAAAAGGTAACTCAATGAGATCAGCTGTAAACTCAAATCTTTGTATCGACAAGGGGCAATCTTTATAAACTTTATTAACTATAACATCAATATTAAGCATCTTAGACACTAGCCCCTTATCTTGTGCCTGTATGGTACATATGTAAGAGTGTGTGGAACCGAAATCAATTAAAGCTAAAATAGGAAAATCAAAGAGTCAAAATATACCCGCTATAACGTTTAATGTGTCCATATCATCTCTAGCCCTAATCACATATTGTCGAGCTGGTGCTTTACCCTCTGCCTTGTCCATCCTCAGGTGTGGATCTCTATCTTTATCTTAGATCTATGAATTCTTGCCTTTTCTAGTTGAGATAATGCTTTGTAATATATTTCTTCTTAAATTCCTTAAGAAAGAAATCCCATGTAAAATGCCCATAAATCACCATTTCATTAATACTGCCCCTAAGCCTCGAGCAATGCCTTTCGGGACATTGGGAAATCACATGAAAACTAGATAAGGTACTAGTCAAACAACTTTGACCTACTAGAAAATGCTAAAAATGAGTGAATTCAAAATTTTAGCAAAATCAATAAACTGTTTCGAGCTGAGAAATAGTGAATAGTAGACTCGGATGTGCTGGGATAGCTCTAAGAAGCGCCCAGATGGACCTAAAAATAGCATACCTAGAAGGTCAAAAATTCTAATGAGTCTATTGGTGAAAAAATTTTAATTTTCTAAGGTCATTTGATAATTTTTATGAATTTCTAAATATAACACTCCATGCCTAGTTCTTTATGAATTTAAACAAAAGACGTTACTTTTTGGCAAGTCACCGATCTTAGGATTTCTCTAATCCATTCCTTATTTAACTATTTCTTTATCACCTTTTATTTAGCAATACCAAGCTTATGTGCTTATTTAATCATTTCATTATGTTGAACTAAGCATATGTCATTTGTGATTCAATGCATACAAAAATCACAATTTATCACTGATGTCTATAAGCCATATGTCTTTTAGGTAAGCATTTACTAGCAATTCAGCTCAATATTTAAGCTACATTACCCATTTGACCCATAATGACATGTATGAGTGCCTCTGCCTGCTATATACATACCATCATAATAGAAAGCTCTTACTTGGATAGTCTTTGGATACACTGCTAGTCAACTCTACCTTACCTATTAATTAGGTAACTGATCCGCTGAGTATACACTCAATGGTGAATTTAGCAAAACATGTATTATACCATGTTGTCATGCATTACACACACAAGAATGCATTTATAATACAATTTATAATAGTATTATTTCTCTACTATTCCTTAGACATACTAACCTTTCATAAATTTGCATATATTTTATTTATCTATTTTAGTACCCTCAGTAATTAATTCATTTATAAATATATTATCATTAATAGTGCTAGGTGCAACTTCAATAGTTGATTCATCCTTACTTATTATCTCTATTACCCTCTTTATATTCTTTGGTTATCAAGTTACCTATTTCTTAAATATTTCTATTTGAATGATTCAATTGGTTATTCTGGCCACTATTCAACTAACTATATTCTTATAATATGTTTACATGATAGACAATTCATTTATCATTTTATTTACTATATTTTTATATCTCTTCCATGATCATCTGATAAATTTTCTGTCTTTCATTAATTTTGAAATCTAGCTTATATGGTACATGTAATCTTATTTACATTTTAGTCTTATCAAATATTTACTATGTGATTTCATTTAGGTTTCATAAAGTCTATTTCTGTTATTACTTATCGTTCTTGCTTACTTATGTGCCTTTAGTTATGTTACAGTAAATTATTTAAGTTCTTACTTTTCTTGTGTGTATCTTCACCTGCAATTTTCTAGGTTATTCAAAATCTCAGTCCTTTATGCTTAAATATCATTTATCCTCAGTTTATTAAACTTTATAAATTGATAGCAAATAATATCATTCTATTGATTAATTTATTCTAGAATTATTAATGATATATTTTATAACCCATCCTTGAGAGACAACTCCCGAATCAGTAGACAGCGGGAATTATAATGTGTAGTGGCCCACATTTTTTACCCTAACAGCTGCACCTGCTTAGTCTGAGAACTAGATGGATATATAACAAGAATGATACTGTGCAATGGCTCACATTTTAAACCCTGAAGCTATACCTACCTAGTGTAGTGGCCTATACTCTAGACCTCAACTACTACACTAGCCTAGTGCAGTAGCCTATCTCAAGACCTTGATAGCTGCACCTACCTTACAAAGTGTAGTGGCCCATATACTGGACCTCGATTGCTACACTAGTATAGTGTTGTGGCCTATCTCAAGACCTCGATAGTTGTACCTACGTTACATAGTATAGTGGTCCACAAAATAGACCTTGACTGTTGCACTAGCATAATGCAGTAGCCTACATACTGGACCCCAACTGGTACACCAGCCTTGTGTAATGGCCCAAATATTAGGACCTTAGCGATTGCACCCGCCATTTTAAACATAATAGTAAAAGCCCAGGTGGACCAATACCTTTAGCAGCTGTTAATCCCTAGTTGACCTATTAATCTTTCCAGTAGGCATATAACTAACATGGGCCAATGTTTGTGTCAATTCTTTATCATAATCATTTCTCATTCTTCTTATTACTTAATATTGCCAATAGGGAAATCATCTCTATGTTGTCAATCTTTTATGTCAACTTCAGCAATCACTCGATTTGTTTCTAATTTAACTGGTCTCATATTTCATTGTCTCTATTAATATTACTCATTTCACATTTCTTCATATCTCTATTTAGATCCTCTTATTTATTATATGTATAGATGTACATAATACCTTAGTGTTACTCATCCTATAAATTGTTATCTTCTCATTATTCACTATGCAATTTCCTTTAATAAGATAATGAATTTATCTCTTTTATGTCTAATATTTTTTTTTCAATTTTAAAATCTTGGTTGTACTTTATTAATCACCATTCTTATTTTATCATTAATACATTATTGCTATTATCACATTTATAATAATTATGTCCTATTTTTATGCAAATATATTTCTTAAATTATAATTCATATTTCAACATTTATACATAAATTTGACAAAATATCTAATTGCTTAATTATCCCATTCTATTTATATATAGATTAAATATTAATGACTTATTTATTTTGCTGTATAATTTCATACTCTAGATTAAATCTTTTTCTTTTAGCTTATTTATAGTTTCAATCAACTTATATTTTTATCCAGTTACTGGTCATTTATTTTATTTATTTCCATATTATCAAGACACAGTTATAGATCAATTTCATTTGCTCATTTTTACTGGACAGTTATAGGTCACTTGCTCATTAGACAGTTATAGGTAATTTTTACATAAAGGTTACTATTCATTTAGTCATCTCCAGTACAATTCATTTAATCATTTGCCATTCTTTTTATGGCTTTATGCCATCATGCCTCATGCCATGTCATATTATTAAATATTATAATTCTTATATCACACTTTAACATAATTTTAAGTATAGATGCTCAAGTTACTCATGTCTTATAAATACTTGATTTTATACTTTATATCATGTATTATATATTAATTATTTTATTTTATGTCATATTATTTTTTTCACTTATTGTGCATATTCCATAATAATTTCTTACCATATTCTTACATACACTAATATTACCATAATTTCCATACATTACCATCACCATGCATTATGTCACAACTAAACATTTTTCTCACATACCATACTATGTTCATGTTACATATGACACTACCATTATTTTTCATCATGTACACACATCATGCACACATATACAAACCATGATATATATGTTATACATATGGCTATACATACACCATGCATATACTCATAATTTTCACATCCAAAACACATTTATCATCATTTTCACATCCATTTCACATCATTGTATGCATATTAAATTAAAACTAGCATACACACATGCATAAACCCAACTTCTATAAAATTATACATGCCTTAAAAATTCAGCATCTCTAAGATACCATGCAAGTTTCAACAAAATTCACTTACTATGAGGCACATGTCATGTTGAAGCAATTCTAACTCCATCACTTTCCTTTTTCTCATCCATTAATCATTGATTTTCTAACACATCAACTTTAAGGCTAACTTTAAAAATTCATATAAAATTCCTTATAGCTCTAAAATTAAATCTATCTTCATAAATGTCATTTACACTTTAAACACTACCTAAGAAAAATTAAAAACCTTAAAGAAAATCACTAACTTACTAAAAGAGCACTATTCACTCTAACCTTATATCTCACTTTCAAATGCCTTTTTTTTTTCAATTTTGTAACTTGGAATGTGTTCAAAAGATCATAGAGGCTGGATTTCATGTAAACATCATGAAGTTTTATGGTGTTTAGAGGGAATAGGAGGAAGAAAAAGTGGAGGAGGGGTATTTTCATGGTGGCATCACAACCTTTGAAGAAGAAAGGAGAAATGAGATTCTCTAATCTTTTAGTTGCTTCCTCTTTGTATTATTATAGACCTTTACATTTTATACTTGTAATAGGTGGCTAAGATCAGGCCTAATTTGTGGTCCAATGGCCCAAATAAATCATAATTAAGTTTGAACTTCTAGAAATTTTAATAAACTTTTTAGACCTCTAAAATTCATCACTTTTGTGCTAAAAATCCATGATTGGGCCCAATTAAGGCCTCATAAAATTTCAACTCAAAATTCTTTTAGGAACTATTGTAACTATTCACTCACGCAACAAATAAATTCCCAAAAATTATCAAATGACCTTAGAAAATTAAAATTCCTTCACTAATAGACTCATTGGAATTTTTGACCTTCAAGTGTACTATTTTTTAGGTCTATTTGGGCACTTCCTAGAGCTATCCTAGCATAGCCTCATTCGAGTCCACTTTTCACTAGTTCTCAGCCTAAAATAATTTATTCATTCTATTAAAATTTTTAATTCACTAATTTTCACCATTTTCTAGTAAGTTAAAGTTGTTTGACTAGTACCCCATTTAGTTTCCATGTGATTTCCCAATGTCCTAAAAGGCATTGCTTGAGGCTCAAAGGTACGATTCATAAAATGGTGATTTATAGGCATTGTATCCCAAGTCAAATATGTTACAGTCAGGTGCTCTATGATGGTCTCCCACCAATTCAAAGCCTCATTAGCTAACAATGTTGTGGCATAAATTGTATACTCTTGGGTACAACCCAACTATTGTATGATCCTCAAGGTCTGATTCAACCAATACTTTCCTTTATTGGACCCATCCTCTAACTTTCCCTTAAAGAATTGGGCTCCATTCTTTAACAACCTCTCTAGATAGGTCTTATGAAAAACCTACAATTCTTGTTATGCTGGTGGTGGTGTAAGATGTGTTGTGGTAATAGCAGCAACCGCCACTACAATTGCCTGCCTAATTGAATCCAACATCTTTACTAACCATGAAGGTTAACTATGAGATCCTTGTGCTACATGACAAGCATCACTCCTTATAATAGACTTAAACCTAGTAGCCTCTAGTCTAATAGTAGTCAGAGCTTGGCTCTTGACCTCTTCCTCATTATTTAGTGCAGGCTGACTCATCTTGGATCTATAGGTAGGGGAAACGGATTGTATGCCTCAATAAGTATAGTTACATGACATCCACTTTCAAATCCTAAGAACTTTTTTATAACCTATATGTGTATCAACCAATATATAATCACATGATCATGCTTAAATAAAATCAAACTTTATGATTTAAAACATCCATTACATGCATATGTTATCAAAAATATGAAAGATCAAAAATATTCTTAATCAGTTCACTATTTAGACCTTATGCTGAAAATTTTTGCAGCATAATGGTTATCCATGCACAAATCCCAAATAATAACCTATCAAACAAAACACTTCTATAACAAATCAATTGAAACCAACATTTTTTGGGTCCATCTAACCCACTAACACAATATCATCACAACAATAATCATAGGTTTATAAAGTTTCTATGTATATTACACACATTCTCAAATGCTAGTTAAAGTTGTTTACACAGACAAGTTTAAAAACATATGTACAATACAAGTTAGGCCTATCCCTTACTATATAAGAGTGCTTTTGAATACATATATCGTGTAACAATACAAAAACAACTTCATAGCAAAAATTATCTTCTCGTAAAATAGCTTTTGCTTTGAGGCTGTGTACAATCCTGCTTACTTTAACCTATACATCGCATAAAAATAACATGCTAAGCAATTCCTTAGTGGTGTATTCAAGTTAACTTATGTTTACATATGTTTGTATATAAGCATATCATATATATCCATAGATATAAAGCATGTATGTGTATTTGTTGAGTGAGTGCATGGCTTTATATGAATGTATTCTTTATTTAATATGGTGTGAATACAAAGTGCACCAATTGTGCACAATCATAATAGTCAATATATTCTATTCATTTTTCACAATTAGACTGACGTAAAAAGTATATCACTATATCTCCACATGTAATCTCATTTTGTTTAAATCATTGTTGTATCATTTTATTCAAATTAATGTTATCTCATTTCATTCCCATACCTAAAAGATAACAAATCAATACTAGATATCAGGATCCTGATCAAAATGACCATATGTATAATTGTGTAGTGGCCCACATTTTAGACCCTTAAATAGCTATAGCCATCTAATTGCCTTAAGGCTAAATATAAATGCTTACAAGCTAAATAATTATGTAGTGTCCCTTATGTTAGATCATTTGATAGCTGCACCTACCTATTTACCCGAAAGTGAAATGTAATTGCCCGTAGGCCCAATGATTGTGCAGTGGCTTTATAGACCCTATCATAGTTGCAGCCACCTAATGTAGTTACCCTAGTACCCTAATAGTTGCTATATATCCCTAGTTTACTGGTCAACCTATCCAATCTAGGTTGTTTAATAGTATGGGACACTATCATATGATACCATGTTCTCAGGTATTTAACCATTTATATTGCCATATTTTGCTATGATATTCATTTATCATCATTTTACACTAATACACATAATTGACCCTTAGGTTAACTAAAATTACGTGCCACCTAGACACTAAACAAATTAGTCATACATGACACCAACTAATTTCATATAGAACTCATTTTTATCAATCAAATGCTCTTGCTTTACTGTCACTTTAGGCATATGCATTGTTACTCGTTATTATACAACGATAGACAGTTCATGTCCTAATGCAATAAATCACCCAAATCAATCACAATGTAAAGCAGATATATATCATTTATGACTATACACATTATCACATATTCAGTTTTACAAATAAAAAATCATAGAATATTACATACACATACACACATATAAACTTTTTATGTTAAAATCTTTATGTAATGCACAAATTAATCCGATTACACTTACAATGGTTGCCAAACACACCAAAAATCACCACTCATTGCTTCTCCTTCTCTTTCCCCTTCTCTTTATCTAAACACATAATACAAAAAATGTTCAAAAATTTATGTAAAATCAACCGTACCTCAAAACTAAAAATTGACTTTTATACTGTTACTATCGATCCCTAAGGTACACTACATAAAAATAAAAATTGAAGAAAACTTACTAAACCACCTTAAGTCATAGAAATCTCCATAGTTTTTCTTGAAATT
>CANXYI012294523.1:0-12084 GCA_948208565.1 Hura crepitans | reverse complement strand
TATATATATATATATATATATATATCATGGTTGACATGATTAAGATAATGTTGCTATGATGTGCATAATGATCTTTATGTGAGTAATTAAAGAAAAAATATAATACTTTTTCCCTTAAGGTCATTTATTAACCATATA
This sequence comes from Hura crepitans, assembly GCA_948208565.1. NCBI lineage: Eukaryota > Viridiplantae > Streptophyta > Magnoliopsida > Malpighiales > Euphorbiaceae > Hura > Hura crepitans. The sequence goes on along the minus strand of CANXYI012294523.1, from coordinate 11,946 downwards.
CTTAATAAAACTTACATAAGCCACTTTAAAATGGTGAAACTAAAAAGAAAAAAGTGATGGCCCATATATGTAGACAACTTAGCTCAGATAGGTTAACCGGTCAACTAGGGAGATTAGGAGCTGCTAGGATACTTTGGTGCTTTTGAGACCCTCGGGTCACCATATTGAGGCCTATGGGCCATCTTATTTACCTTCGAGCTATAATTTGAGTTTAAGACCTATGTGTCATTGTTTGAACCTATAGGTCACCATTTAAGACCTTGATTGTCACTATTGAGACCCTTGTAGTCACTTAGTCCTGTTATCTAGTTAAGGGTAACTGTCTATTATATGTGGGCAAGACAAATCTATAATATAATGTAATAAAGATAATATAACAATATAAGACATATATGCATATATTCGAATGATGTATACACACACACACACACACACACATAAACACACACATACACACACACACACACACACACACACACACACATATATATATGTATATATATATATATATATCATACTCGTGAGGTTAAAATGTTGATGCAAATTATAGTTGTATTTGTATGTCCTTTTGTGAACTTTTTATATGCTATAAGACTTCTATTATGCTTTAGTCACCATAAGTGTCTAATGTGCTATTAGGTATTTAATAAACCCTTATTTTTGTAAGCATGCATACACCAAGCTTTACATAGATTTTTATCAATGCATGGTTTTATGGATACATGTTAACATAATTGCAATATTATAACTATGGAGGTATATATATGTATCATTAAATACCATATATTAGTTAACTTGATGTTGATGCATGAGTGTGTGTGTGTGTGTGTGTGTATAGCATAGTAAACTCAGGTATATTGCTAAGCAATTTTACTTAGCATGTCAGTGGTTTTCAGATGTGCAAGTTTCTAAGGATCGAGATTGAGTAGCCAAGGCTGTTAGGCTTTGGTGTCTGAAGAAGATGATACGAGAAGGAAGATTTTTATATGAGATCACCTGAATGTATAAAGCATTGTTATATTTTTATGTTTGTAAAGCTTCTATGAATCTTGCATAAGGACTTTGAATTTACGAAGTAATTGTAAGGATTGTGTGATTGATTATGCATGGATTTGTATATTGGAAAGATTTGAATCAGTGTGTAGATAAGGCATTAGTGATTGAGGATAGTTTTATAGTATTGATCTATTGGACTTTATGAGTGTATATATGTTTTAACATGATTATAATGTTAGATGTGATTTTTTTATTTATGCATATGGTAGAAATGTTGATGTGGGTTTTGGAGTGATAAGATGGATCATGAGTATATGGATGAGTTGTATGTTTATTAAGAGTGTCTTTTATGTAGGTTACTAATTGGGCTAGTGTTATCGGACAACTGTTATGCTATTGAATTTTCGATACAAGGATCCCTATAGTATACATGATAAGAAGTCATGGTTAAGATATGTTTATATATGTTACTTTATAAGTCATGTTAAGATTATGGATTTTCTTTTATATGGGTCAAAGTAAGGTGTGAAGTTGTATAAGATAAGATATGGTTTGTGTGCCACCTCTCACTCGAGTTTGATGGATGGACCGGATAAGGTATGTCACAATATAGGTCTCTATTTTAGGGAGAACCCCAAATTAGTGTCCTAAAATAAGCTTTTGGGTGTTAAATTAAAAAATTCCTGAGTCAATCATTAACCTATGTTACTAAGGAAAAACCCAAATAAGTGCAAGAAACATAGTGAAATAAGGATTTAAAGTTGTGAAGAAAAGAAGCAAATAACCAAACAAGCATAAGAATAAAAAACTCCCACTAACAATGCAATATGAGGATAAAAATGCACCAAGTAGTCCTTATAAAAATACCTAAGCTTCTCCTTGTCTCTATGATTCCTTGCTGAAAAGTGGAATAAGGTTAGCAATAAGTGTTTGGTTGGTGAGAAAAGGAGAGAAAGTGTGGAAAAATACTTGAATCCCCCATTTCTTCTTCTTTCTTTTGGGTTTTTTTAATGCTTGGGAGAGTTTTCTTCTTTCTTTGGTGAAATTTGTTTTCTCCCTCATAAATGAGGGCTAAAATTTGCCTTTTAAGAGGCTAGAGGTTAGAGTATCCTGACCTCCAGTTGGTTCAATAAAAAAGGGACACGTGCCTCTTTCTAGTACTTAAAAGTTCATTCGATTAATGGTTTAGTTTACATAAAAGCTTTATTTTGGCAAGATTTTATCTTGGATTTTAGGAATTCATCTAATCGAATGAAAGGCATATCTTTTTGGATGACATATCATCCGATCAGACTTGCTTTGGTGTTTTTTTTTGGCTTTCTCACTTTTCAACTAGGAATCTTTGAAGATCAGTTCTAGCTTTAGCATTCTGATCATTAGATTTCCTCCCTAACTATAGACTCCAATGTGCAGTGTCTACAGATGCCCTTAGAAAGTGTCTTGAAATTTCATGATCTAGTTTAAATAAACCTCACTTGTGTGTTTGTTGGTTTTAACTATGTTCCTTTGATTATTAATGCTTTTGGCAAATTAAAATCTAAGAGCTTATTTAGGTTTGTTTGTTAATAAGGGGATAATTAGAGCACTTGTCTTGAACAATCTAGAAATTAAGAAGGAATTAGTTGTACGAGCTTGTCTGTAACTATAATTAATTTATTAGAAGTGGTAAAGAGCACTTTATGTCTTAGATCAATCCATAAAGTCAATACTGAAATTATACCTTAAGTTGCTTAAATTGATTTTGTCATTTAATTTATTTGCTTTTTTTTATTTTTAAATTTTAAACTGTTTAGTTTATTTTTTTAATTAAAACTCTTATTATTTTAGTTTTTAAGTTTTAGAAGATTTAATCATTCCCAATCCTTGTGAATTTGACTCGGCTCACCCTATACACAAATTAATTTATTTTAGGAAGTATGAATTTATTTTTGGTGGTTTTGATTTCCATCACTTCTGTCCATCCAATAATATATCCATTACTATCATTAGTAATAAAAAGTGCCACATTCCATAAGTTAGAAATGCCCAGTCAATTTAAAGTTCTATTTAATATGTGAATTATAAAGTAATATTAAGGTCATACATAAAGAGGATTGAAAGCTATCATTAATTGAAACTAGATATGCCTTTCCATCTGTTAACTTTAGATGACATCAAAACATATAGTTGCAGAACATTTGAAGACACAAGATTTAAGTTACAATAAATTGTACATAACTTAGAACTTTGTGATTGGTCACCTTTATCTTATTTTTGAATTGCTTTTAAGTTACATGCTTTTATTGTACATTTGAAATACAAATAAACATCGTAAAATACTTTTTTATGTGTCAATTCAATTTTTTTTGTGAAAAAAAGAAATAATCTCCTTTTCTAATAAAAACTAAATATTAACAATTAATTTGTAAGATTATTGATGTGTTAACTATTAACTTGTAAAGTAGGTAATATATTATTTTTTTATAATTAACCCTTAAATAAATATAAGCAGATAGATATAAATAAAGCAGATACTAATTTTGTAGCCTAAATGATCTTAGTCTTTAGAACTTTGAGATTGCTCACTAGTTTAAAGCTATGAAGAATTAACAAAACATTTTTTACCAAACAGCTTTAACAAGAAGATTTGTCATTCAATTATAGTGATGTAATGCAATTTTTCATTACAAATAACAAATGAAGAAAAATAGGAAACATGCTACCAAAAAATAAGATAAATAAAAGTGTAACATGACAATAGCTTAGATTTAAGTTCATAAAAAATGAAAAAAGCGATTACTTGCCTTTTCTCATAATGCAATCCTAGTCAATATTTAATTAAAGTCACCTTTCTTTAGAGAATTCAAATATCATGCTAACAATACAACAATAAATGCATATAACAACAAAATTGAATCATGTAGAGGCATGCTTTAGTGTTAAAGATTTTATCAACTTCAATTTCAACTTCATGGAGGGAAATCTTCAATTGCTAAACATGAATTTTATATATATACATAAGCACAAGCTTATCTCCATGGTTAAACATCCAAATATGGAAAAGAACAAACTTTTAACACAAGCCCACATGTATTTTATTTTTAGCATGAGGAAATCACTAGTTCTTTATCTAGGATAAAAAAAATTAAATTGAACATCAACAAAACTAGAAGTTTCTCCAGTATCCTTATACTTTATGTTTGTTATTGATCTAATACCTTTTGCATCTTGATATTTTGGCTTCACCAGTCTTACACTATGATAAAGTATACAGCCCCAAAATCTGATTCATTTGTGACACTTAGCTGGACTTTATCTTGTGATTCTATCTCCATAAATTTTGATAGAGCATGCATAATGTTGTTCACAAGTTTTCATTTTGCCTCATTGCTAATAGCAACATTTAATAAAGAAAAGAATTACCTTTAGCTGTTATTAGGCAATCCTTACATTTGAATTCTTTTTTCATGATAGGTATGGGAATATTATCTTCCATAATAGGTTTAAATTCTCAAAGAAGCTCATGTTAATGGCATTTAAGAGAAAATTCTGAACTTCTTTGTTTATTGAAGTTGTAAATAGCTTATAATCTCCAATTATCCCAAAAAACCTTTAAGTGTGATCATTAATTTTACATTTATCAAACATGATGCTAGGCCATTTTTTATTTAGGTAAGTGTCGAATCCTCCACCAAGGAAACCAATGAACTTTACCTATACATTGTAGATAAAAGAGTGCATCATATTTAGACATTGACATTACTTATGCAATATACTGTAAAATGCATGCAAAAATCTTCTAGCCATTCTTAATAAAAGAACATATACAGACAAAAGAAATAATTAAGATAAAATGCTTATAGAATTAGATTTCAAGCTTTTCTTAAACCAGGACAAAAGAAAACTACTTAGGAAACTTCATCAAATGTTCATCCGAATTAGATTTCAAGCTTATCTTTCATCAAATGTTTCATAGCTTCTTTTACTAAATTATCTTGGGATGATAATAAAACTTCGCAAAAATGGGTGTAGACATAACACATGGGAGTCTATACTTTAGGAGGAAATATGATGATGACTGCTAAAGCTACGCTTTATCTTTATGGATTTTTAGTTAAAAAGTGAGAGATAGAAGCCAAAATAGGTCATATGGGATGAGGTTCATCCGAATGGATATAATCTTCATCTAAGATAAAATCTCGCCAATCAGATGAAACCCTAAAACCAAGACAAAATCTTGCTAATCAGATAAAACCCTAAAACTAAGACAAAATCTCACCAATAGAATAAAAGTCTATTTGAACAAATGAAACCTCTCTTTCGCTTAGATGAACTTTTAAATACAAGAAAAGGAGCCAAAATAAATCTTTTGAGTGAACTGAACGATCGAATAGACAAGTGTTTATCCAGACGGATGGAGCCTCTCATCCGATTAGATTAACTTTTAGATAATAGAAAGGGACACATATCCCCTTCTCATTAAACCAACTAGAGGCTAAAATCCTCTAACCTTCAGCCCCTTGAAAGGCAAGTTTCAGCACTGATTTAGGAGACTGAAACCAGTTTTCATAAAACTAGTTTTCAAACTTTCCTATATTTTCCTTCACTTTCTTACCAACCAAATAATCAATTTAACCACTAACCCACCTTTTAGCAAGGAATCTTAGAGACAAAGGAAAGCTTAGGTATTTCCCTAAGGATTACTTAATACATTTTTCTCTATTGCTTTATTTTGTTGTTCATTTTGCATCTTATAGATATAGACACTCAAGGTACTTCCTAATTCAGAGGGTTTCCAATTATGAAACTCCAAGATATCATATGTTTCTCAAGAGATGTAAGGGAAAGCCTACAAACCAAGCAAAATACCTAGGAAATAGAATTTGAAAACACCTTGAAAATGACTTGAAGAAGAAGCCTAGTGGACATCACATAATGTCCGTATGGACCTCCTTTCTCAAGGGTTAAAGATCTATAGAGACCTTATTGATAAATACATAGTTATCTATGCAGACCTTCTCATTGTGAAGATATAAGTCCATGTGGACCTTCACATTTAAAGTTTGTACAGACTTAGATGTTTATGGATTACCTCGGGACCACCTTTTAGATGGTTAGAAGAATATTCTTAATTGGGGCTCATAAATTATTTTGTGGAGACTATAAAAGACAAACTTTTTTTGGTGAAAGAGACGAGAAAGATTTGAAAAAATAAACTTTTTACACTTGGCACTTTTCTCTCATCTTTTTCCTCTTCCTCACCTAGAAACCCACAAAAACTCTAATCCTCCATTAACAAAGATTGAAGAATCTTGAAAAAACCACCATTTTTCTTGACTTTGAATTGGCCTAACCTTGTAAACTTGAGTAAACTTTTCATTTGGGGTAAATACTTAAGGAAACCCTTATAAAGGGCTCTTATTCACTCTTTTTAATCTTTATCTATAATTTGTTTTCTTCTATTACTTTTTTTTATTTTCTTTAGTTTTATTATCTTCTTTTTTCTTAAGGTTTATGATCTTCCCTCAAAATGGAGTGTTAAAATTTATATTTTGATGGGTTTACTCCATTAGAGAGGGGAGACCTTCATCTTTTTTATCTATTTAGCTCACTTTAATATTTTATTTTTTATACTCTATCTGAGGTAATGTCCATGTGGATCTCTTTTTTTTAGGGAATAGGTTTATGCTGACTTATATCTCTATAGGTCACATTTCTTTTGGTCTTTGTGGACCTACATCAGGTGTCAATGCTGAGTTCTTTTCTTTTATTTACATCTTCTTATTCTTAAATCTAGGATCTTCTATGAGAACAAAGTTGTAAAAAACCTATTTTGATAGGTCTATTCCATTAGAGAGGGGAAATTATTTTAGTATTTATTTGATTTATTTGTTCTTTCATCTATTCCTTTATTCATGTGTGTTGATGTTTCTGTGTTTGTGTATTCATATTTCATTTTCATGTTCTTTTTATTGTTTGTGGGATAACTATAGTTGCTTCTTTTTCTCTTATCATTCTATGTTAAAGTATATGTCCGCATAGACCTCTCTAATCAAAGAATAATGTTTGTGTGAACCTATGCTCATATATACATTCCATTTTTATGGTCACTAATGTTTATGGGTGGTTTTAAACATGGTTTTTGTTGCTTTTGTAGTTTTGTAACGATGGTTAGTACGCATGAACCTCTTTCTAGGAAGAGTTATGTCTATGCGAACCTATATTTATTTGTGCTCTATTTTATGTGCTTCATTTTAGTTATCTTATGTGATAAAGTCCTCATGTATCCTGTGTATATTGTTTTAACCCTTCCATTCTTGAGTTTGAGCACATTTTGGATTCTATAGAGGAAGATGTCCGTGTGGACTTGTATTGTGTGCTCACAAAGTCCATGTAGACTTGGCCTTGATATTATTATAGTTCGCATGGGCTTGGTACCATCCCAGTAGATTTTTGTTCATGTTTCATGCATACGTCTATAATTAATTTTTTTTATAAGCTTTTTAGATCTTTTGTAGTAGGATTTTCAATTGTAATTTTCATGTATAATTCTATGCATGTTGTGATAGGCAATTAAAATGATTTTTTTTATCCGATTAAGAATTAAACTCACATAAAATATTTTATAAAAAATAAGTATCTAATTGCATAAAAATAAAGGTTTTGGGACCAAAGTCTCCAAATGCCCAAAATAGTTTTAACTTGATAAAAATAAAGTGTTTTAAATAATAAATATTTTAATTTGGACATCTTTGAAAACCAAAGTCCTTTCACCCAAATTTTGTAAAATTGAGTAGATAAAAAGTTCTAAATGGAAAAAGATTTTAATAAAGATTTGGAAACAATGTTATAATAAATAAAATATTTTAACTAATAAAATGATTTTGGAACCAAAGTTTCATAATTCCTTAGAAAGTGGTTTTAACAAAATAAAATTAATATTTTTAATAAGTCATTTTTAGAAACCAATGTTCCTTTTATCTAATAAAATGATTTTGACTAATAAAGATTTGGAAACAATGTTATAATAAATAAAATGTTTTAACTAATAAAATGACTTTGAAACCAAAGTTTCATAATTCCTTAAAAAGTGGTTTTAATAAAATAAAATTAATATTTTTAATAAGTTATTTTTAGGAACCAATGTTCATTTTATCCAGTAAAATGATTTTGGATCAATATCTTCGATTTAATAAATTGATCTAATTTCATGTATGAAGAGTATTTATAATTTATTTTTAATGTCTATTTTTATTTGCCTTGATTTAATTTATTTTAATCGCTTTTGATATACAAACATGTTTATTTTAAATCATAATAATCGCATGTTTAAAGGGAATTGATAAAAATTGGAATTGTCGAAATGAAAATTGGTATTATGTGGTGGACAAGAATAAGAGAGAATTCTCAAACCTGAAATGTCCTTTATTTACTTATTGGAATAACCACTCGAGTGATGACTCACACTCACCGTTAAGTAAAAGTAACACTTGAGCATCATAAAATTTAATCATCCTAAGTGATGTCACATCATTAGAAATTTAAATGCAATACTAGTTTATGTACTATCAATAATTTTCTTAGAATAATGTATTTTAAAAGAATAATTGATTAACAAGAGAATAAATAAATTTACTTTAAGCAAAAATTTTAATTTGGTGTATAGATGTAAAAGAACAAATTAAATTAATTAGTGAGTTAGTAAAATTTCTAAAAGCTTCGGGTAGTAATAAGATCATAGCAGTGAATAAAAAAAATAAAATAATAATAACAATAGTACTCGACACCGTTTGTATTAGAAGTTTTAAGAATGTAGCTAATAGAGCATCCAACCCCGAAGCAATTCCATATTTGCTTTTATTTCTCGCAGAGCTGCAAAATGACCGGTTCTATTTTAGAAAAATGGAGCCTTCAAGCTGCTTCAGGCGGCTGTAGTTAAGGAAAATGATAGAACGACTGCAACGAGGTCAAAAATTTTAGAGTCCGATAATTTCATTTGATAGCAAGTGTGAATTTCTCTTTTTATGAGTTAATTGTGTTATTACGGGTGTAATTTTTTATCTGTCGACATTTCCTAATTAATTAGTGACAAACTGTGTTTCATTGTTGGTGGAATCTTTAGGAGGAAATTGAGGCTGTGTGTTTGAAATCTAATTGAACTAAGAGGAATTAGGGAGGCCGAAAGGTGAGGGCAGTGGTTGGTGTATATGTAGGCTGCAAACAAGAAGAGAGGAAGGAGAATAGTAGCAGAAGGGAGCAGACTGACCCTTCTCCCGACGAGAGGAGTTGCAGCCACCGCAGTTGCAGGCGTCAATGGTAGGCGCTGCACTGCAAATGGCAGTTACAGCAGCTGCTGCAGAGGGAATAGGAGCACGTTGGTTGTTTGACAGTTCAGGGGTCGTTACGGGATGGCACCATGGGAGCAATTATACAACTGCAAGAAGCTGGGTCGTTGCCGCGAGGCTGCGGCAAAACTGCAGCGATAGTGCCACTACAAGTGAGGGTATGCTATGCTTTTGCTGTTCGGTTTTTCTTTTTGGGTAAAGGAAATATTTGGGAGCACCAGCTGTTCTGAAGCAGAAATAGGAAGCGTATAAGCTGCTAATTGCAGCGGCGCCGTTTGTAGAATCCTACAGATTTTATGTGGCGGTGGGTTGTAGCAGGGTATAATTCAGCTTAGGAAATAATGCCAAAACTTGTGCTACGTATTAGAAAGTCAAGATATAGTATTTACCTTGGTTAAGACATGGCAGAATGGGAGGATTCGAAAAGTGAGAGATTGCCAGAGAGGGGATGCGGTATGGATATATGTGTAGTGATGAATGGATTTCGGTTGTGTCTAGGGAGCGGAAGCGGGATGAACCAATTCAAAAATAAGGCTAAAGGGAGAATATAAATTACATAAACAAGCCAGGAGGCATGCAATGAAGAGCTGACCTTGGAAGCGGCAAGTGGGGAAAGCACAAGGAGCGTGAAGAGGACAGGAAAGCGAGCTTATTGTGAGTACTCCCATCTTAACTAATATGCAAATATTGTATCTTTATAGCTTTTTATCATCTCATGTCTGTAACTAGAGATACATACACATACATACATATATACCTACGAGCCAATATAAAGTTAATTAGTGAACAGTAAGCATGAACCATGCTAATCCAAAGGTAATATAGCTATCTAAGCTGATTATGTTGTGCTAGTTAGGATTGCCTAAAAGACTATAGATCCAGGAATAGATAGCGAGAGAGCGGGCAGTGAGACGAGTATAGACAAACCAATAGACTTTTCTAGTTTTTTCTCTTGATATCCCTCTATGGTTAAATGGAAAGACAAGTACTACCACTTTTTCTAACTCTAGTGAGTTGAACGCTCTATAAGTCAATGAAATCCACTCAAAACTGAAGAGTTATTCCCAACTTTAGACCAGAACTTAGTTTATGTGCACACACATGTAAGTGCTTAGTCATACTTTTATATATATAAGGATATGACCTGGTAGTTCTACATTCGTATCTATTAGTAAATAAAGAGAGGTTCTTATGTTCTATATAAATCATACTCAACAAGAACTAGAGGGAATTAAGTGGATACAGGTCTGCATAATCAAGATTTATTGGTTCATACATGCAGTGGGTATATTTTAGGAGCTATCCTCTTATGCCAGCATAAAGGTAAATGCCTTAGTCCCTCTTTCATGGCACAGCCTTAGTCCCTCTTTCATGGCACATACTTTCTATTATAATTATGGGCCATCCTAGATAAGTATTACCCTTGTAGATTAACATGAGTTGGGTTTGTATGCATTTATATGAATGTGATAAAGTAGAGTATGCAGTATGAATTACATATAGGTGCCCGTGTATGCCTTAAGCAAAAATGAGGCAACCGATAAGAATGTAGTATTTTGTCGATGTACTTTAGAAACATGGACTAAGTATATGAAAATGAATGTATAAATTCAACTTTTCTTGGGAACATGTACACAAGTCCCTGCGTGCAAGACCATTATAATTCGCATGTTAGTTAAAAAAATAAAGGAGAGAAGAAGGTTGAGCTTAAGTTGAGTATTTTAACATCATCTATCATGTGAATGTAGAATTCGTGCAGGATTATGTACGCTTAATAATGTAGATGAAGAATGCTATTGGTCATATGCCAGGAATCCCTTAACCTATATGTACAAGTAAACAGGCATACGTATGTATCCGTAGGCACCATTATCAAACCAATAAGCAACCTTATTAAACTTAAATTATATTATTATAACATCCACATAGATGTATGAATATATTAAACAATGACAATTAAGAATACACAAAGCTATAGGTTCATGCACAGATGTAAATTAGGAAATATGATAATTGCTCATGCAAGTAGTTAGAGCGAGAATTATATGCCCTAGATTAGTTATAAACTCGAGCATCGTATGTAAGTTTGCCATTTTCAGTTAAATAGTTCATGGGCATAAATATTTTAAGGAATGGGTAAGGGTACCTATACAAACAAAATGCTTATATAAACAAATTTAACTAATTTATCTATAATGTTAGCTTCATTTCAAAGATGTCTTATATGCTTGGTGGAAAGGTAAGTACTTAAAACCTCTCATGTATAGACTACAGTTTTAGTAATAAGTATATGTCATCCTAACCTAGTGTGGTGCTCTGTATATTGTCCTAACTAAATGTAGCATGAGTAGAATATGCATGCATGCACATTAAAGGGATTGTATGACTACATGTATATGACAATGAATAGGTTACAAAGAGGCACCTTGTATGAACATACCATATTGGTTAAATGATTATGAAGAATGTTATAAAATGAATACAATATGTGAATTTAACAAGTAAATTTAATGTTCTAAATATATTCAAGTAAGTTCATAAATGCAGGAGCACTATATCTGTATATGCTAATTAGTACAACAGAAGGATAAAGTGCACTGTGTTAAAATAATTAAAATGAGCCTAC
>CANXYI012294489.1:0-12974 GCA_948208565.1 Hura crepitans | reverse complement strand
TGTGATGAACTATGGAAAAATGCATATGCATGACCATGAACAAGAAATGGCCAAGAGGTATGTATGCCATCATGAAGCATGGTAAGTATGGTATGTTATAGTAATGTGACATGCATGAATGGCATGATATCATGAGTATATGATGTTCGGCACAAAATTAGCATGGAATATGTGAAACCATGCATGGAAATATGGCATGTATTTAACACAAATTAATATAAGAAAAAGAGATTAACAAATGGCTTGAAACTTAATTGTAAGGCATAGATAAAAGTGACCTATAATGGCATAAATTAAACATCAATTGTGGACTTTGTGCACTTGATTTTAATGGCAATGTGAAGCCATTGTTGTTACCTTATTTAGTTAAATGGAATGAAAGTAGCTGTGGCCTAGATGGCACGTCAATGTGGCTTGAATTGGCATGGGAAAATGCCTAGTAAACATTAGAAAATGACTCGTAATAGTGTACTAGAGAAAGAGAAATGACCCATAACTATCCTATAAAATGTACCTATAAGAATGGCATATACTTGGGACTTATAATGGACATGTAATTAGGCTTGGATTATGACATAGAACTAAGTTTAATGTGGACTTGTAAATGCTTAAGTAAAAGACCTAAAATTACCTTTTTTAAAATTTTACCTATAACTGTCTGGTAATAAAACTTACATGTAACTGTCCGGTTGAAATTGGATTGTGGAAATAAAATAATAATTGTCTATTAATTTGTTGTAAATATTTTAAAATTGTGATTAGTAATAAAATAAAAATAAATAAGAGGCAGTTGGCCCCATTAGTTACATACCTATTGGATGGGTTGACCGGTCAATTAGGGATTAGTAGCTGCTAGATATTTGTCTATTTATCAGACTAGGATAGTCCAGTGGTTAAGGTTCACAAGATGGGCCACTGCACTATAATTTAATAATGATATTTGTCTATTTAGCATACTAGGTCAGTGTAGCGATCAGGGTCCATAAGATGGGCCATTGTAATATGTTGTGGATAACATGACCTGATGATATGATAGTATGGTTATTTGTCTGCTTATCAAACTAGGTCAGTGCAATAGGCCACTGCACTAGGGTTTATATAGAGCTCGATGTCTAAAATGCAAGACCACTACATAGTTTGAGTTCTCTCTTCATCCAGTGTCTGAAAGTGCAGTTTACTTAGTTGGGCCTATTAAATAAAATAAATATTTCACTTGATGATAAATAACAATAACACTGGGGTTGAGGATTGTATAAAAATGGCATAAGTTAAAATAACTAATTGATGAGACTGCATAATCAAATAATATTATTTTATTACATAACTATTACATATTGCATTCATGCATCCATGGCATGTTTGACTCATCTGTGCACTTGCATCAACATGTTTTTATTATTTCAAATTCACTACTAAGTTTCATACTCAATATACCAGTGGTTTAGTGAGCAAGTAATAGCAAATAGTGGTCTAACCTTGAGTTTTATGTAGTGTAGCAATAGAGGCCTTAAAGGAAATAAGGTTTTGTACTTTTAATGGTTTCGGTAGGCACTCATGTAAATACTATAGGATATAGGTTTAGCTAGCTTAGAAGCTACTAGTGTCGACGATTATAAGTAAAATCAGTGATGTATAAATCGGGCCTTTCATATGCATGTTTAATTTCTATTTGAATCTAATGTTTCTAACCTGAGGCCCTATGTGATGATTGAATGTCTTTTGATTATATAATAATGATAGTGGAGGACCAGAAGGGTCTAGAGGGTGACAGTAGATATGATTGAGATTTTTATAAGTGTTTTCCATAGGTTAAAATTTTCTGGATGTCACCCGAGTAGCCATTGTGCTACCCAAATTTCTTTAAAATTTATAATGAATTGCCAGATGAATTTTTAGGTTAAATATACCCTAAACAGTGATGTCTAAGTGATAGATAAAGGATATAGGCAATATTTATCCAAATAATGAAAAATCTATAAATGTTAAATGAATATGGGTCTAGAGCAATTTCAGGATGAATGAACTAGTGGGAAGTGCATTGCCTATCAGGTTTCTTCAAGAATCTAGTAGGGGGTGCCATAAAAGAAGTTATCCCTACTATCTCAAAATTGCACTTTTTATCTAAGCAAACTATCGTTTCTAATCAAGGTTCGTAGCACCAATCTTAGATGCCTACTAATTTCATTTTCAAACATAGAATAACTTGAACTGTCATTAGTAAACATTATCACTGTTAATAAGCTCTCCTTTCCACCCGTAAAATGTACTTTAAACTATGACAAAAAAACATTTCACAACTATTCAGATAACATCTCTATCAATTCCTTCTAATACGTAATCATTAGAGGTTTTTCTCTTCCTCCTTTACCACTCTATTTTCATATTTCATAGTTTATCTATTAAGGGTCCCTATGCTACAACTAAAAGTGTGAACAATAGAAGCTATGATATCATCAAAGATATGACTTCTTCTAACTAGACAAGCACAAGCATCAAGATTTAGACATGTTCTTATACAAAATTGGCATGCATAGACATTGTGATTTTAGAACCATAAGACTTGCTCTAATACCATAATTGTAACACCTGTACCACTTATCTTACTAATTGTCTTAAGAGATGGCATTACTAGCGAGCTTATGCTTAATCTTAAAGCTAATGAACCCCTTAATAGGTTTTCAAGGAGGGTTCTAATTGGACTTATCTGTTAGTTGCATCCTTCTATAGACAATTACTTTTTTCTAAAAAATATTTAAGCCTAAATTTTACTAGCATAACGGATATCGGGATGCCATAATAAAAATTTTCCTATAAAAAAACACTTATATAAACCATATAATCATTAAAATCAATCCTCCCATCTTCACCTACTATAATAACTTCAATCACTACATCAACACTACAACATCACATATATAGGTCTGTCACCCCTTATGACAACTCAAGGACATAAATAAGGACTCTTCTTTAAAGGAAGATGTCAAGTAAGGTTTACCCTATCTCATTTTAGCACGTGTCAACCTACTATTATGCAATCAACATACTTGGACTCCTACATATCCATATATCTCAACTCATATAACTTTCCTAATACGTCAGATCTGTGAACTAAAACACATTCAAACCACCCTATTTTCACATGCCTCAAAGTACATTACTTACACAAAAACACACATATATTATATATGTATGTATGTGTATATATATATATATACATATATATATCATTCATGAAATATAATATGTATATGCCATTCTAAACCATAGGTACTTTAAATAAATGAAAGAACTATGTGAACAACTAATTTAGATAGGTTTGGGTCTTGATGCTTATTCTAATGCTTTTAGTACAATTGAGGTTTTGCTTGACGTCTTTATGCTTCTAAAACCTGCATGAGGCAAAGCTAATGTGCTAAGCAAAATAAGCTTAGTAGTACTCCAATATGTCCATGTCTCATACTTTAATAACTCAATAAAAAATCCAATTAATCTATTTAAAAAGACAAAGAGAAAGGTATGCCATTAATGCAACCTACTCTATGCATGTACATTGAGATTTTAAAGAAGCAGGTGGATCTTACCCTATCTGAAATGCAAATTAGTCACATGTGTTTTGCTTATGATATCATGCATGTGAAGTAGTTGAGCATGCTTAATTTACGAAGCCTGTAAATTAAAATGTGTAATTCTAGTATAACAAGTATAATGCATTCTAGAGATGTTTTATCCATATTTACATTACTTAAGACTACTCTTATTACTAACTAGATATTGGTATGTTTACTGTTACAGTCCAGTTTATAAGGAATAATGGTTATCTAGATTTATTTTATATTATTAGTTTTTATTAGAAATCTAGTATGTTAAACTTGTCTAGTGCCATAGGTAACCATTTCCTAAAATGACCCTAAGGCATGGTAAATGGGCTGATAAAACAGTGAACTGATAAGCTAACAAATATCTGATAAGCTAATAAATATCTAATAAGCTGATAAATATAAGTGGTGTCAACCACTATCACTGTAAATAGCTCATAGCACTAATGTTGTGTTGTAGGTTATTACAAATCTACTTAATAATCCCTCTCTGGCATGCCAAAGCTACCCTAACCTAGATTCTAAAAAGTTTACCCTAAGCTCTCATTTCTAAACTTTACATTGCTTAAGTGCATGTGTACTAGTGTCTTTGACCCTATTATATTATAACTTTACAATTTTCTTGATTTATTGTATTTTTGTTCAATACTCGATTTGTAAATGATAGAATTAATATGTTTAAGAACCATTGTTCTTCATTGAATACTCTTAAGTAGTTAAAGCTAATCCTTAATGGTTTATATATATACTTGAGTGATTGAGAGATTTAAACTGCTATATGTGATTGTGTGAGAAGTCATAATATAACATATATGTTGGTTTTGTAATCATAATGCAACTTACATACTAGTTTTGTAAATCTTAATGTATCATACATATTGATTCTATAAATCATAAGGTAACATGCACATTAGTTCTATAAATCATAATTGTTAATGTCACTGTTAATCTATTCATCTTATTACTTTAGCATAGTATCTTACACAGGCTGGTCACTTAACTTGTGAAGTTAAGTTTTCATTCTTGTAATTGAGTTCCTATGATGCTTTCTTAGTTCTCTTTGTGTATGTTCTATTTTAATTTATACTTAGCTCATACGTGTATTATCTATAACCACATGAGCTATCTTAAACTTCCATACAACTGATAGAATGTTAGTTTTATGATTTAATTGCTCACATACTTAATGAATGCACTATAAAATGAGCATAAGTATACTATTCTTATGTATAAGTGTTTAAAGATCTGTGCATGCTTAATATCCAACTTATCTAGTGTATTTATGATACTAAAGTATGTTTGTTAGATGGATTGCAAAATGTGGTAGTGTGCAAATACCATGATGTATCAATTTCATTTAACTCATATTACATGTTATCTATGTCTGATTATTAATAAGTATGTTAAATCAAGGTATGTCACTTAAATCTATAACACATACTTGACATTGAAACTTTGTTACTTATGCTATCTTTAGTTAACTCATCTTGCTAAAACACACACCGTGTTTAGACACATTTTGTTATTAAATTGTGTCTACTGAATTGTCTATAATTCTTTAAAATACTGTTCTTAAAACTAGATATACAAATTATATGGTAGGTTATGAAACTGGCATCTGGTAAACCTTTATCAACTGTATAAAATTTGCCCTAATTCCTACTTGATGAATTCTAGGTATATCTCTATGTTCCATTTTATACTAATAGTATGATTCTACTAATGTGATATCAACTAGCAACTAACTTATCCTATGTATAACTTAACTTTACTGATGCATATCAACTGCAACTCTGTGCATGACTTATGTCCTATAAGCTATTGTTGAATTGACATGACTTAAGTCCTAGAATAACTCTCACAAATTAACCACTCATGCATGGAAAACCTATTTAGTGTTTGTCACACTCTTACCCAATTTTGAAGAAACCTAATAAGATTATGAATTTCCCCTATGGTCACCCGTCTTAGGATTTCACTAAAGATATTTCATTTAAATTTTATTAATTTATTCTATTTTCATACTTACATTTGAAATTTTTCATGCATTTCTTTATTTTTAATTTATAATAGCCAAAATACTTTATGGAAACCTTTTGTTTTGTAGAAAAAAAACATTTTTATTGAAAATTAGAGAGCATAATAGCTATCCGAGTTAAAAAAAAACCAAAATTTTTCTTGTCATAAAAACACACTTCAATATATTCAAACATCAATTCTCATCTCCCAGACCTTTCTAGTCCTCCAATATCATCAGTCAGCACAATTTCACATGCACAGTCATTATATTAAATCAACACTCAATATGACAAGGTTTATCGAATCTAAGACCCTTCATAAAATAGACATTTCAGTAATTATATATTATTCATAACCATACACTCATTTTTTATTTTTGATTTACATTTATACATCATCTTCTTTCATTTACAATTTGATATCCTGTACCCACCATCTAACTATACATAAGCACCCATTCTTATTTGTAGAAGAAAAATAGTCAAAGATATTATACCCTAGACACTCTTTTTAGCTACAGAGGCTTGAAACTTCCTATACTTTCTTTATCTTTTACCTGTGCATCGAAACACTGATATGCTAAGTATAACTCAGTGGTGAATTTTGAATAAAACATATGCATTCTTTCATACTCATATAGACATTCAAGCAATTACAGTAATATTCAGTAATACATTCTCATAGAATAAGCATTTACAACAATTTAACATTCTTTGATAGGGAATTATAGCAATGGGAGGTACCATATCAAAATTTTCATTTACACTTTTCAATTATATTTATTTCATACCATGTTTCCATTTATCATAAATCATTTATAATGCTGAATTTTCATTTCATTTCATCTATAGTAGTTCATTATCATTCATCAAGTAATTACAGTAGCTCATATCATTTTATAGTTAAATACAGACACATCATATACCACATCATATTTTTCATTCTCTCTTATCATTTATGGTCATTTTATTTAAATTTTCCCATTATATTTTGTATTATCATTCCATGATAAGTATTTATTTCAATTATCATTTAACATTCATCACATTTTATTTATTTTTAATTATTAGGCCCGTACTAATATACTACACCTAAGTACACTATATAATGGAATCTTGGTTGGGCAGTGGTCCACATTTCAGACCTTCTACTATAGCTGCACCTATATACCTTGTGATGTGCAGTGGTTCTATAAACCTTCACTATAGTTTCACCTATATACTTATGTATAACAACTTTAGAAACTAGAATGTTGTTGTACTAGCCCATAATAGAAAATATTGTGCAATGGCTCCGAATGAACCAAAACACTACTGCACTAGCCCATAGTCATAAAAAAGGTATTGATTTAACTTATCAAACCTAGTAGCTGCTTTATTCTTAGTTGATCGGTCAACACATCCAGTGGGTGTTTAACTATATAGGCCATATGTGTCTATTTTTATTTTTCATTAAGCTTTAGGTCATTTTACATGATTCAAACTCATTTTTCATCAATCTTTTATTCTCAATGTCATCTTAATGATTCATATAATCACTAGTCATGTCATTTCCCTTGGTTTCCTACCAAGTTTTAATCATATTACCAATTCATTTTCTCATCATCATAAGTCATAATTCATTAGGTTTATTGCACATCTTAATATGCCTTAATTTCACAATGCACTTTTAAGTAATAAGTTGCCATTTCCTTTATTTTTCACTTTCTTTCTTTAATGGCTTTCTTACTTATCCTTTCTTTAGAATATAATGTCATTTTCATGTATAACTGACCATTTCACATGCACACATTCTCAATATGTATTTTGACTATATTATGTTTCTTAACATCCACATTCATTTCAAATCATTTACCATAATTTGATCCATCCTTCATCACTTTCATCATTATATTATTCATTTACAAGCATGATTGTTCACTATTCATACATACATGGAAAAAACTTCATTTGACTATTCAAGGTCCCATATCATCTATATTCATTTCCATTATTTTAATACATTTTCATTACTTTTACATATACCTACATGATGTTCATTAATTTTCTCATATCATTACATATGTTTATATGTTTCAACATTTACTATTCACACACGCAAATTACATGCATCAATTTTCTCATTGTACGTGTAATATACCAGCGGAGACAATAAAGATCTAATTATTTTTATGTATTGATGTATGTAGTAAGCACTTATGTAAGTACTATGGTTATGTGTCTAACATGCTTAGAACTATTGAAGTTTACAAGCTTAAGCAAATTAGCTATAAATGAATGAGTGTTTAGATTGTCTTGGGCTATGTTTTTGGTTTTTTTATATATTTATGGGCCTGAGGTCCTATGTTTTTTATTTTGACATATATGAGATGTGTTGATGTTGACTTGGGGGACCAGAGGGTCTAAGTGGAGGTTATGAGTTATTTTATATAGAAGTGTTTTTAATAGGTGTTGGAAAACTTTTGGTACATCACCCGGGTAGCTGTTATGCTGCCTCATTCTTTTGAGACCTATAAAGGGTCTGTAGAGGCTTTGTCTAAGTCTATCGGACCATGTATGCATATGTATAAGGATTAGACTAGACATTTAGGCCATATTTGATAGAAATTTGAAATAACCTATAAGTGTTAAGGAGTTTTCTCTTAAAGTAATTCTAGGATGGTTGACTTGTCGGTAAGTGCATCACTTGTCAGGTTCTTCAAGGAATCCAGTAGGGGGTGTCACATTTCTATAGCAACCTAGTCAATGAAGCTACAATCATAGAGAACCCTTTCACAAATCTCTTATTGTAGCTAGCTAATCCTTGGAAGCTTTAACTTTCAATTACATTCTTAAGAGGTTTCCACTTTAACTCATCTCTAACTTTGCTTAGGTCAACTTGAATACCTTTTACTGATGTAATGTGGCCTAAAAAGGCTACTTCCTTTAGCCATAATTCACACTTATTCAACTTTGCATCCTATTGCTTCTCTCTCAGAGTTTGTAACACTCTTCTCAAATGTTTCTCATATTCCTCCTGACTCTTAGAGTATAACAAAATGTCATCAATAAATGCTATGACAAACTGGCATAAATATTGCTTGAAGATATGGTTCATTAGGTACATAAAAGTAGCAGGGGCATTAGGGAGTCCAAATGGCCTTACTAGGAACTCATAATACCTATATCTGGTGTTGAAAGCAATTTTTGAAATATCAGCTTCCTTAATTCACTACTGATGATACCTTAAACTCAAGTCTATTTTGGAAAACACACTAGCTCCTCTAAGTTGGCCAAAAAGGTCACTAATTCTAGGCAATGAGTACTTGTTCTTGACTCTCACCTTATTCAATTATTTATATTTTATACACAATCAAAGCAACCCATCTTTCTTTATTAAAAATAGCATGGGTGCTCCCCAAGTTAAAGTACTTAGCCTGATGAAGCCTTTCTCTAATTGTTCTTATAACTTGACCATTAACTCTTTCAATTTTATAAGTTCCATCTAGTACGAAGTAATAGACACTAGAGTCATACTCGAATACACCTCAATTTCAAAATCCAGCTTTCTCTATGGGAGTAATCCTAGTAGCTCATCTAGAAACTTATTAGGGAATTTCAATACCATAGGTATCTAATCAAGACTTGACGGTGTGTTATTGGTGTCGATTATATGCGCTATGTAAGCTTTATGTCCCTTCTAGATGACTCACCTAGTTGTCGAAGGTGAAATGATATTTGTAAAGCATTCCTATCACTAACTACTATCACTTTATATCCCTCAGCTATCCTAAGAGTAAACCTTTTCTATTCATAATTAACTATTCCCTTGTGCTCAACAACTAATTTATAACCAGGATAATGTCAAACTTATTAAAAGGAAGTTCAATAAGATCAACTGGAAACACTTAATAAGCTAGCAATTGAGAGAATATCAAAAAAGAGAATGTACTAGCAATCACATCAAGTACCTCAGCTTCCTCTCAATCTCAGATGGCATATTGATAAGCTAGGCCTCATGTCTTCGATCTCATCCTCTAGCTACGGCTTAGCATATCGTTCTTGCCCTCTTTCTATCCTTTGCTATGTGCTAGGGAGGAGGCCTACAATAGTATGGAATTAGCCTATTTCTTTAGGTAATCTCTCTAATAATAATCTTTAGCTCCACACATAAAAGCATCTCCTCACCTCATCTGCCAACATAGTCCCCAATGTTTCCTACTACATATCCCACATATTGGAGATGCGTTCCTCATTGTGGACACTAGGGCACTAGAGGCCTACTATAGAGGTTGAGGCTTATATTAAAAAGCTTGACTTGACCTCTATGTTTATCCCTACATTTATGATTGTTGTGCTGCCTGGGACTCCTTTTGCTTCTTGCCTACCCTAGGTGATGAGCTAATCTGGCCAGCAGTGAACGATATTTTCTTCTAGAAAAGGTCTCTCTTCTCCTTTACTATCTCTTCCATGGTGTACGTTACTGATACTAATGCAGAAAACTCTAGGATATGAGTAGTGGCAATCTACATCAGCAACTCCATATTGAGGCCCTTATCAAACCTCTTACATCGTTCCTCTTTTATGGGCACAAACTCCTTAACATCTTTGCTCAGCCTCATAAAGCCTTTTTCATACTTTGATATTGACCTCCATCCTTATTTCAAGTCTAGGAACTTCTGCCTCTTTTTATCCTCATAAGACTTAAGTATATATCTCTTTCAAAACTCTTGAAGGAAAAACTCCCACATGAGATAAGTTGTAACCTTTCATCTACATGTGGTATCCCACTAGTTGAAAGCCTCTTCCTAGAGGAGTGAGGTGGCACATTTTAAATTTTCCTCAGTAGTGCACTTAAGTTGCTTTAATATTCTGATAGTCCAATCTAGTAAATATTAAGCCCTAGTGGCATCATCCTCTGATGATATTAGGAAATCCAAGGGCTCTATCTTCTTGACCCTTTTCAAATATGTCTTTTTCAAGGCAGCTATAAATGGTGGAGGTGGTGCTAGAGCTGGTGGTGGAGTAGCAGCAGATGTATGTCTCAACAAGTCTACAATCTACTATAGGAGGACTAGTGAAGCTTGTGCCTGTGCTTATGCCTAGTGTGCTACATCACTTGGCACTGGCCTAGTTGCACTTGCTTTTGATCTATTTATGGTGGTTGGGGTATGGCTTGCTACCTCTTCCCTTTGTTTTAGTGAGGTCAATTCACTCATCATGTACAACTACAAAAGAACAAACAATCAGCCTCATATAGTGTAGCCATATAAGGTATATAACCCTAAACCTTGGCACCTATGCATACTAGTCCTAAAAATGCCTAAACCTACTCTAATACCACCTAATGTAACACCCCTAGTCTGATTTCCCATGAAACTCCAAAGGAGATGCTACTTCCCATAGGTCACCCGTCCTGTTCCTACCTTGGCAATCATTCATTTAACACTTATAGCCTTACTAATTTTTGGTGATATATTTTTGTCATTTCTTTATTATTACTTGATATTGATTTTGTATTAACTATAAGGAGCTATTAAAACCATTTTTCTAGACAGTATTCCAATTTATAGAAATTTAGGCATAACAATGGCTACTCGAGTCAAAAACCAAAATTTTTAAGCCCATTAAAAACATTGTTATATTTATCAACTTTTCCACGAACTCCTAGACACATCTGGTCCTCTAATAAACCAATCAACCATGCAAACAATTGCATCACATAGGGTCTTAGACTCATATCATTCAATCATATAGATATATATAGCCATGCATTATATAAGTATAGACATTTGTTAAATACTACCAGTTTAAAGTTCACAAGTTATAGTGTTCCAAGATACAAAACTTACTACATTAACATCTTAGACCTAACCCGCACTATACATGAGTGCCCTCATTTTTACCTATGCAAAAAGAGACAAAAAAATATGCCCTAAGGAGGCTAATCAACCACACTACACCCTAAGAGGTTAGACTGCTTATACTATCTACAACCTGTGCATTGGAACATTGCCATGCTAAGTAAAAACTTGATGGTGAAATTGATGTAATATATGCATATTAACATGACATTATGACAAGGCATAATTTATTCAGTGAATGTAACCATAAAAGTTCAAGTAATTATAATGATGCCCTTTTTATCACTTTGTTTACTAGTCACATTTTGTGTTATAGCCTGCCTAATTTCCTTCACCACACAGTTTACCAATTTAATTACATTAATCAAGTCATAGAGATTCATTCATACACCCCAGTATGTATATCTCATCCAATCATGAACTTTGATAGTACCACATCTCAAAATTCTCAAGTTATTATTCAATATATACACAATTATATTCAATTAACTATTTTAAGTGTATATTCAATTATTTATTTTAAATCCTAATTATTATTAACTTATCATATGCATATATATCAAATTCAAAGAATTTTTGTTTGTTAATTACAATTACAAAAGCTTAAATTAAATAAACTAAACATATATATATATTTCTACTCATTCATATACATAAAGAATTTCCTAGAAATATATATACGTTCATGCACACAAAATGGATGTACAATTTAGATTTTGCTATTCATTGGCCATTTTAAGATTCTCTTATCCAAAAAATGCAATTTTTGCTTCTGCTAGGGCTTGACCTTTTGCTTGCTCTCCCTACTTGTAAGGTAACCTAGGCATCAAAATAAAATGAAACACTGAGAATAAAGCTCATCGGTGTATTTTATACTTAAATATGGTAGTAGTACAATATCTATCATATGAAAGTCTAATTAAATACATTATTTCATGCCTAACTATATCATAAACTACTTCAATTTACTAGTACACCCTAAAGGAATTATTCTTAGTTTAAAATTTTCATGTAATAAGATATCTTATTTCAACTTTACTTACTTATAAGTATTTATATGATACTTAGTCTATGAATTCCCTTTTTCCAATAATATTCATTGATATTAAATGCAAAGTGCGCTTTGATATGCTTCTAAACTTTATTTAAAAAATATTTCCAAGTATAAACCTTTATCATGAAATAATGCATATATATGTGTGCTTATACACACACACACACACACAAATAAACACATATAACTTCTTGATTAACTTCTTATTAAATTCACATAATTTTATTTAAAGTTTGATATACAATAATTATTTTAATATATACACTTCTACTATTCTATTTTGTTACTTAAAATGTGACACCCTTTACCTGATCTATTCAATGGACCCAAGTGAGGGGCAACACATAGACATATAGATATCTTACTACTAATCTTACTTTTTATATCCCATATAATTCCAAAACATTTTATGAAATAAAAGCATATCATAATCTATGTAAAAACTAGACTTAACAAAGGATAT
>CANXYI012294286.1:0-10266 GCA_948208565.1 Hura crepitans | reverse complement strand
CATAAAGTTATTAAAGGTGTTATGAATTAGCGCTTAGCTAAATTTATGGGACAAGTAAAGATATTGACCAATTGTTATTGCTTAACACATTTATTTTTTAATGGAAGGGAGGTTTGATGTTAAATGCAAGTAAACCACACTTTTTTTAGGTTATTCTTCAAGAGTACTTCAAAGATCAGCTCAAAGTTATCCATGAAGCAAAGGATGCTATGGAAGAGGATTTTGAAAACCTTTAATAGAAGGACAAAACTATGGGTTACTCCTTCTTTTAAAGTAATGGGCTTGATGCCACCACTTCTTTAACATAATTCAGCTGGTATTTGTGGATAAATAGCATTAAGTTTGGATGCCAAGTTGGGATTTCACAAATTCATTGATGATTTTTAAATCAAGATTTGCTAGAAATTGATCTTTTATTGATTAAAGATAGTGTATTGACTCTGATAGATTCCACTATATCGAGTCAAGATATGGCAACTTTTAATGACAAATTAACATCTCATGGAGATTTTATATTAGAAATAATTGAATATCTCTAAGAAGATTTAAAAATGGACACTAAATCTATTATCTTCAAAACAAATTAAGCAAATTGACCACTTTTGACTTATTTTGTTCTTTTGCTTAAATAATACAGTTTTAACTTTGCAATCATTTTTTAAATGGTAAGAAAATGTTTATACAAGTAAAAACGTATGGAATTTGGCCAAAATTAAGGTTTGAAATATAAAATGAAATAAGTTAATTCATTTAAGCCTAATCAAAAATTGAAAAACTAATTTAATGATTGATTAAATCTATTTCATTGATTGAAAAACTAAATTAAATAAATTTATTGGCCTATTAGTTATTAATGATAGTGAGCATTGGCTCAAAATTAGTTTATTTTGTTGGAAAAACCATTTTTTAGTTCATTGATCAGAAATGACCTATATGGTTTTTCAACAAACTAATTCTCTCATTTTCTCACATTTGGGTGCAAATTTTGTCCAATTTTGAGTTTTATTCTTCTTCTAACATTAGTTTGATGGCTTTTGCAATCTTTTGAGATCATATTTTTGAGTGGCTCAGATAAATAAAGGCTGTGTAGATCTTAGGTGCTTGAGCCAGCATAAGTTTATAGAGACACAATATATAACCATGAGGTGGCATATGTGATCTAGAGATAGATGTATGTGTAAATTGCCAAGTTGGTCTATATGAACATAAACAATGGTCTATAGAGGTAATCTGTGTAACCAAAAAACTAATGGGAGAATGGGTTAAAATATTAGTCCTTGCAAATGTCAAGGGTGAAGTCCATGCAAACTTGTCACAATAGAAGAAAACCATCCACCCTCTCCTTTTACCACTTTCCATACTTTGTTATTCAAATTTTCTCTCCATATTCTCAGGACCAATGGCTCCCTCTCAAGATTTTGAGTCATATCCTCCTTAATAATGTAGCAACTAGTGAGGTTGTCATAGTACTATTACTACCATCCCTATCTATTTTGTCATCCCTTCTGCCTCCTTTGTATGTGAAAGACATCACAATGCCTATTTTAGAGGGTTTTATGCCCTCTTTGATAATTTACCAGCCTTAAAACATGGCTCTAATAAATGAAATTCCATTCGGTGCTTTGATGCCAATCTTGGACAACTTAATGGGCCATGCATGTGTTAAAACATGCCCCTAGGTTCATCTTTTCCCCACTTTGGCTTTGTTTTGGATTTTTTGCTACTTTTTCCTTGTCTTCTTTGTTGTGTGCTATTGACTGGTTTAATAAGTCCATGTAAACCTAGTTTGCCTAGTGTAGACTTAGTTTGTGTGGACCTTTCTTTAGGTTAGATTTCCCAAAATCATTAGGATTAGGAGTTTAAACTTTCTAAATGCAGTAGAAGAGGGGGCCCATGCAGACTTATTAGGTGTTGTTTAGAGTCTGTGTGGACTCTTATTTTATGTGTTTACAGGGTCTGTGTAGACCTTTACTGATAATTTTCATACCTTATCCATGTTTTATCTTTCTATGTGTTGCTAGGTTCTCTAACTTGTGGTGGTCTATGCGGACTAAAAATTCAGTCCATGTGGATTCTTTACAAATTCTTCTTATTGATGGTCCATGTAGACTATGAAAGGCTTATATGTTTGTCATCCATGTGGACTCTTTTGCTTGAAATTTAAGTCTGTGCAGGCATGTGTTATGCCTTACTTACTTGTGTTTTATCATTTCTTGTAGACACATCTTAAGTGTGGGGCACTTTTTTAGGCCCATAATAATGGTATGCATCAATGCTCATTCATGTAAAGGATCGGGTTTGAGTGACTAGGTTTTAGATCTTTGTCAACTCTCTCATCAAAGGGCATTTTTATACAGACCTCCAAATGCTTACGACCATATTGGATAGGCGGATAGACATGACACACACCATTTATATGCTATTTAAGGAGCTAACTATTACCCTATTTGATTGGGCATTCATTATTGGAGTGCCCTATACTGATCAAGCTATTGCATGTGATGCCAGCTATCACTTTCTTACTCTTTACCTTCAGAAAGTGAGGAGTTTGCTCAATTTTATGCCCTAAGATCTCTTGAGTAGCATCCAATGCACCAATTTGTATGAGCAATTAGTTGATGTTACACCTACTACTTAGCCTGAGTTAGATCAATATGCTAATTGCTCTCTTCTATAATTATTAGGGACCATATTATTTAGAATGTTAATGCCAATGTGAGCTAGAGCTTTTTACCTGTGTTAAAGCAAATTAAGGGCATCAGTTCCTAGAACTTGTGTTGCTTTTCATTAGGATGGATATATAATAGCCTAAACATGGTGATACACATAAATAAAAGCCATCGGTTCAATCAGGGCTTTGTCTCAAGTGTTGTGGTAAGTGCTATTCATTTTGTCCATTATTTCATGATTGCATGTTCTATTTGATTCTGATATTGTTTTTACATAGGTCTTGGTATATGAGCTTCACTTACTAACATGTCCATTTGAGTTAGATATCCCTTATCGATATCTAGTGATTAATAGGTGTGTTCAACAATCCTTCAAACTCTAGAATGCTTTATCACTGATGCATCATTGCCAGTATCTGAGCTCAAGGGCATTAGACGATGTAAGTAATCCTGCAACAATGCAAATACACTAATTAGTATCACTTAATCATTATCAATGTTATGTTTGCCTGACTTTCTTTCTTTTAGGTTGACTTTGTTTGATGGGTTTTTCCACTAAGGAAATGGTAGATTTCCTTTGCTCTATGTGAGAGTTGTCTTTTCTAAGGCTCTTGCTAATTACTCTAGAGGCCTACTCTTGGTTTTTAGGAGAAAAAGTGTTAAATTGGCACAAGGGACTCGAGGCACACTAAATTCCTTAAGGTCCTCTTAACACCATGCTATTTGGGTGATATATTGGTAACCTAGAGTTTGTTCGGGCCATAACTATAGGTGTACTTGAGGACACCTTAGTGTATATTGAAGGAGGGGATTACTCTCGTTATGCTTCAACAAACTTGTTCCCTTACATATCATACACTTCAGGATCTACTCCTCATGTATTCTTTTTTGGCTTTCTGTTTATGATTTCCAAAGTCAATTTTCATTGTGTCTTATATTGCAGCCTGTTGCTACTACTTCAAAAGCTAGGCATTCTTCATCTGAAAAAAGGGTAAGGATGGTTCCTAAGTCTTAAAGGCCTCAATTTTTTCCTCCTTTTGTGCATATTGCTAGAAGTGAAGCTTCTTGTTTAGCTATTGGTCAATCATCATTACATGGTGAAGTTATGGGCATTTTGACTAACATGCCTAAGTTGAGCTATTTGTGATATGGTAGAGATAGGGAGTTATCCTCTGCTCATTTTCGCATTGAGGACAATTGACCAATGCCTTATAAGCCAAAGAATGTTACACTAGTAAGGTCTTTTGTCTTTCAATGATTGTTGTCTCAGCTTGATTTTGTGTGAAACTTCTTGTCTTAGTTTTGATAGGTTAAAAGGGTTCATGTGGAGACAACTACACAGGTCATCAAAGCTTTTAAGTGAGCTATGGTAGATGAGACTTGAGTTCTTAGTGTAAGTGTTTTCCCTGTAGTAGTTATTTTAAACATGCAAGTGTCTGTGCATGGATGACATGTTTCAAATGCATTGATTCCTTATTCTTTTGTAAAATAAGTTGATAAGGAGGGTTGCTACTTTTTGTAAAACCCAAAGGAAGCTAAGGGCCTTGAGAATGTTTAAGAAGTTAGTGCCATCTTCAGATGATGACGACGTTGAGAGAGAGAGTCAAGAATGAAGATGATAACTGCCCTACCTTTTCTCCATTTTTTTAATATGCCATTAATTTTTGTATGCATAAACATTTATTATATTTAAATGTATATATACTTTTGTTTGAGTGTGTTTGGCATCATTACCTATGAGTACACAAGAATCGATACTCAATGAGAACATCTACAACAAAAATACATTGTCTATGAAATTGAATAGAACATTTACAACATTCCTCATAATAAGGAGTTCTTGACCATTCATGTAACTACGAAGTTGAATCCCAATGGCATTCTTCAACATTTTTTTCATTGAGATATAAGACACAGTCTCTCATCCCAATTGATGCAAGCTAACCATGCATTATACTTTTAGTGACCCTTCTTAAGTAATTTATTTCAATATACATGGCTACATTTAGGAGAACATCAGTGATCCACTTAAATAAGCATCTTATCAATGGTCTAATGTTGCTATGATTAATACCATGATAGGCAATTTCCATCAATGGTCTAGTGTCATTCCGATTAATGTTTTGATAGGAGATTGCCACCAATGTCCTAAAAATGGGTCATGGCATTACATAGCATGGCAAGATGTCTATAATCCATGGAAAATCAATGAGCAAATATCCTCCAACTCATCTAGCAAGGACCAATGTATTGTTTTAATGGCAACATGTAACTTATCAAAGATTAGTAGCTGATAATCACCAACTCATTTAGCAATGGCTAAAGTATTTGCTAAGATGTTTATAATTTCTAGAAGATCGGTCAGCCACTTCATGCTATGATAAAACTTTTTTGCTCTAAAGATTTGGTCTATATGAACATTACTTGTCATGTTCTTTGCAAACATGATGACTATTCCTAGTTTGTGTCTATTCATTAGTGCTTCATGGACATATTTAGGTGGTTTATGAAGACTATGTTATTGGCTTCAGATGTGTCGAGGTTTGTGTAAATATCTTTATGTGTTTTGGACTCATGCACTATGTAAGACTAGGAGTGGCACTTCTTAGTGCCTATAAATAGTCCATTTCTTCAAAATACATGTCATATACATCATATCCCTCCCTTTTTCTCAACAATTATCTTGAATCTTTGATTTGAAGGTGACTTGGACTTCACCCATCCTTGACTCGTTCTCTGCTCTTAAATTTTTAATAAAATTAAAGATATACCACAATTGTTTGAATGCAATTGTGTGTTATTAGGACCCTATCCTATGTTTATTTATCTTTAACCATTAAGAGGTCATTGCTACCCTAGGGGAATTTACTGTCATCATGAATTTCAATGTTACTTCAAATGTTTTTTTTGGTTGACATTACCCAATGGACATTGTAATTTCCCTAAGAGTTTCTCCTTTAATGCCTCATAAGATAATCCCGAGTGTTGTTCAACTTTCTTTGCAAGAAATTCTTGACTTTGTTGGCTGACTTCTTTTTAATTATGTGGAATTGGAAAAATGTGTGTTGTTATGCATTCTTGGCAACTTGCTAATAGTCACCTTCAAGGATAAGTTTTGTCACATCAAGGTACTTCATATTCTGACTGAAATTCATTTGAGCCATAATCCTCTTAGAGTTATTTTACTTGAAACCGTCCAAAGTTTGGATGTTTTGAAGAGAGGTGATATTAACTTTATAGTTAGAAGTCCAGTGCTCTTATAAGTTTGGTTAGAGAACCCATTTGGGTTTTCCCTCTAGCTTTTTGACTTTTTAACCCTAATTTTTGCCTAGAACACCCATGAGGGTTTTCACACTAGCCAGTTTGCCTAACTTTTTCTTATATGGTCCTTTTTAGATTTTCTAAACTAATAGCTTTTTTTAGATCTAGTTACAAGAGAGATTAAAGCTACTTATGCCTCCTCCTAAAGAACTTTGGATTAAGTATGCCCTAAATCATCATTGTGAAAGAAGACTTAAAATAAAACTTGACACATATGAGTAATTGATTGCATGGCTTAGGGATGTTATTGAAATACAATAGAGGAGTCTTTGGTGGAAAATCACCCATTTCTCATTATTTTATCATTCTAGTTGTATTCCTTTGGTTGGGTTGAGGCATGCAATATTTTATATCCATTCTCTAATTTAGTGATAGTTTAGCTTGATATAGTAAGTCTTTTTTAAACCTTTGGGATTTCAAGGTGGTTTTTTGACATGACATTTCTTGCACTATTTTCCAAGTTTGTGGAAATGTCATGTTTTGCTAAAAGATGTGCCTAATAATGAAGCTAGTAACACAAGTACAAATGACAACTATAAAGATTAGCTTTTTACTATATTAAGGGATAATAAGACATTAGTACAAAAGAGAAAACATAAAGATGCAACTTCTATTTCATGAAAGAAAACTCGTGTCTAGACTTTTAGAGTTTAGTCATTTGTATAATATTTCTCACTAAGTGGAAGTTTGCATGCCAATGATCATGACCAAGCATTTTTCCCAACAATTTTGTTTGAAACTAAACTACTTAATCTTAGTAAATAAGTTAGTTGCCTTTTGACAATATTGTCATTACCAATTAGCCATGGTAGGTTTTCTTGATTAGACATTTTCTCTCAAGTCCCCTAATTTTTGCATGAAGTATCTATTTTTAGGTTTTCACCTTATTAAGGTGTCTTAATTTTTTCCTAAGCTACCCCTTTTGGGGTTTTTAACTTAGTGGACTATTTTTTTTAACAAATATACTTCTTTAGCTTTTCTAGGATAATAGTCTATAAGAATTCATTACCTTTTAGATCTGAGATATTGATACCCCCATGCTTAAGCATCTTTTTCACCATGTATAGACCTTTCCAATTAGGTTTGAAATTCTCTCTAGGGTCTATTAGTAAAGATCTGATGTGTTTCAATATAAGATTGCCTTCTCAAATTAGACTTGGTTTGACCTTCTCATTAAAGGCTCTAAAAATTTTCATTTGTTACAATTGTATGTGATAAAGAGCCTTGAGCCTCTTCTCACCAACCAAAATGAGTTGATCATATCTCGCCTTTGCCCATTTAGCTTTTAGAACTTTTACTTTTAAAGCTATTCTTAATGAAAGAACTTCAATTTCAATCAGTAACATTGTTTCCATCCTATACACCAGTGAGTAAGGTGTAACATTTGTAAACATCTTAATAGTCGTTCTATAACCCCAAAGTGTGAATGTAAATATCTATACCCAATCTTTATAAGTGACCATCATTTTTTGTAAAATTTTCTTGACATTTTTATTAGCTGCTTCTACTACACTATTGGCTTGGGGCTTATAAGAAGAACACTTATGATGCCTAATTTTATATTTTTGTAGAAGCTAGTTAGTTTGACTTTGAAATTGCACTCCATTATTTTAGATGACCTATTATGGCAACCCATACCTACAGATAATATTTCTTTCAAAAAATTTAGTCATCTACTTTGCCCCTAATTTATTGAAAGATTCAACCTTTACCTAATTTGAGAAGTAGTTAATTACTACAACTATATGCCTGTGACCTTTAGGCACATATGGTTATGTTTCTCCAATTATATCAATACCCTATATAGAAAATGGTCATGGAAAAGAAAAACTAGTCAGTTTAATTAGTGGTAGATGACTTAGGTTAGCATAAATCTAGCACTTATGGCATTTTCTGACAAAGTTATAGTAATTTATTTTTATGGTTAACCAATAGTATCCCAATCTCAAAATCTTCTTTGCCATTCATGTGTGGATCACATACACTTCTACTAATTTTTTTTGGGCTTTTGTTTCATCAATGCACTTAAGTTGTATGCCATCAAAGTGCCTTTTGTATAGCATCCCTTGGAAAGAGATGAATCAGTAGATAATCTTCTCAGGACCTTTTTATCCTTTTGAGTTGCATGATTTTGGTATTCTATGGTCTCTAAATATATTTTGATGTCATAATACCAAGGCAAGGCTTTATTGGCTTCCTCTACTGTAGTGTTTACTATAATAGTGTATGTTGGGAACATTAACTTAGTGAAATACATGGGCCTTAATAATTCCTTCTTGGTAAGATCAAATACTGATATTAAGGTGGCTAAGGCATCTACTACTTGGTTCTGTTCCCTTGAAATGTGATGAAAAGTGCATCGATCGAATCTTTTAGACAAATATATGAGTATTCTAACATACTTGCTCAGATTCTCATCCTTAACCTCCTAATTTCCTTTCACTTGTTGTATCACTAGCATGGAGTCTCCATATGTGTTAGCTACCTTTACACTTAGTTAGAACAATGTTTCAAGGCCATAGATGTGTGCTTCATATTAAATTACATTGTTGGTGGCTTGGAATTCTAATTTCCTAGTAAATAACATCTATTCACCTACTAGATTAATGATTAACATGCTAGCACCTTCTCTTTTCTCATTCACTGCACCATCAAAGAATACTTTCCATCTCACTTGAGATATTATCCCTAAATAGTCATCTAGAAAGTCAAATTCTTCTTCCTTGCCCTCGATCAACTATTGACCTAGAAAGTTAACTACTACTTAGTCCTCGATTATTTTCTTGGTTCCATAAGAGATGTCAAATTCTTATAGTAGTAAAAACTAATGACCCATTTTTCCTATTAAGAAAGGTCTAGTTTACAAATACCTCAGTTGAATATGCCTGGCTACTACCTCTACTTTATTTTATTGAAAGTAGTGATGTAGCTTTTTAGAGACCCAAATTATTCCCAAGCATATCTTCTTAACTTCTGCATACTTCTATTCATATGAGAGTAATTTCTTACTCAAGTAATAAACTATATATTCTACTCTATACTCCTCTACTTGTGTAATGAGAGCCCCTATGCAGGTTATTTCTACTACAAGGTGAAGCATTAAAGATTCTTTTGGTTTAGCTGGTTTTAGGATATGAGGCTTAGTTAGGTATTGCTTGATGGCTTTGAAGGCTTTTTGGCAATCATCATTCCATTCACTTAGTTGTCCTTTACATATAAGCATAAAATGGGTTCACAAATAAATGTGTGTTTGGCTAGGAACCTACAAAAAATGATATACTGCAATTTGCCTAAGAATCCTCTGATCTCTTTTTTTGTTTAAGGGATAAGCATCTCTAAGATTTCTTTCACCTTATTTGGATCCACTTCAATCCCATTCTTATTGACCACAAATCCTAATAGCTTACCAAACATAACTTAGAAGACGCATTTCCTACAGTTGAGTCTCATATTGAATTGATCTAACCATTGGAAGAATTTTTCTAGTGCTTCGAAATGTCCTTCGCTTTTTTTGGACTTTACCATCAAGTCATCCACATAAACTTCTACATCCTTGTGCTTTATGTTATGAAAGAGTTTGATGGACATTCATTTATATGTTGCCCTCACATTCTTTAATCCAAAAGGTATTACCTTACAACAATATATCCCCTATTCAATTATGAAAGCTATCTTGCACATGTCTATCCCTATATGAGGACTTGGTTATACCCTGATAATCCATCAATAAAGGACATGGCTAACATGGCTTTACAATCTACTAATGCATTAATATGATGTAAAGGAAATTCATCCTTAGGGCAAGCATTGTTAAGATCTCAGTTATCTACATATATCTTAACCCTTCTATCTTTCTTTCGTACAAGTATGATATTGGCTAACAAAATGGGGTAGACTATCTCTTCAATGAACTTAGCTTCAAATAGCTTGATGGATTTTTCCTTAATCTTTTCAGCCCATTCAGGTCTCATTCTTTTGAGCTTTTAGCATATTAGTGTGATGTGGTCATAATTTGGGATGGCATGTTCGGCTACTTCTCAATCAATCGCTGACCATGTCCTTATAATTCTAAGCAAAGATCTTTTCATATTTTTTTAAGTAATATCTCAAGTTTTTCTTTTTCTTCAGTAGTAGTATCATGGGCAATTAATATATTATTAGGATGTTTATTTGTACCAAGATTAAATAGGTTAGTTTTAATGTAATTGAAGTCAAAGATGCTCATGTAATGATCATTTTGAGGCATGTTACCATCAGGAAAAATATCACATAAATA